>OMNW01016586.1:56636-72864 GCA_900303245.1 Selene dorsalis
GGATTTTATTGTTATCGTTGAAATAATAAATCACGAAGGAAATATTTGCACAACGTCCAATAAATGAGCAATATGAAAAAAAAACATAGATGACAACATATGAGTAATAACAAAGAGCGCAGAGCTTGGTCAAGATAGTGTCAAGCAACACAAACCAGACTTCAGAAAGAAAAATAAAAACTAAATGAAATTCGCTATATATTATCTAGATCTGTCTCAAAATTGAACGTGTTCTTCTCTTGACCAAACTTTATAACTTCACCAAGTTCGGTTTAAATCGATTCATTACTTCTTTTTTTGGGAGGGACACTCCTAAGGTCAATAATAAAAACAGCACCTGATGAATAGCGAGGGCACGGAAATCACAGCCTTTACTGAATCAGCAGATCCACCGCGTTCCCATCTGTTGCAACACTGATGTCGACTTTAACAAAAGGAACAAATGGCGCGTCATCTCCTCACCACACTGTGACAACGTTGTGTTTTATTCTCAGTTTCATTCCCTCTGTGTCTTTGAAAGAGCTTCACAGTGAATGTAGGATCACAGAGCATTTTCCCCACTCAGGTCGCTTGTTTGATGGAACATCCATCATCATCACATATCATGTAAAGAAACACATCATCTGAGCTGCATGCAGCGGGGCCTGGCTACCGTGGCTCTCGGTCCTGGGGAGCGGTTAAAGAGATGCTGTCTGCGGCCGCTGGCGGGCAAATATTTTCCTTTAGCGGCCGCTGGCGTGGCTCCAAGCTGTGATCGGGCCCTGCTGGTTGTAGTGTTGCATCTTCAAAGGAACATCAAAGCGGACGTAACTGCCAGATCATTGAGATCCATTGAGCTCTATTGTTTCCCCGATTGAACAATTCGCACCTTCTTGAAAGACGCGGAGGGACGGCGCCCTCCAGTCTGCCAGAGGTGTGTATTGCCTCACATTGAAGTCATTAGGTGGCTGCAGCTAAATAGGTGACTGATTGAGTCACTCTGTCATAATGTGGCTGTAGCTATGCTGTGTTCATTTATGATTTGCAATTCGGATTGAGAATAGGAAGTGCCTGCTGTTGGAGTGATTACATTCACTGCAGGCTATCAGACACGGACATATGCTGTGTTATTCAGATCTGGTTCCTTTTGCTGGTTTTATGTTGAGCAGCCACAGACTTGCTTCCAATGACCTTAGAGACTATTCAGTGGTGTACAGTAGCCCTTGCCTTTAGAAGTATTTCTAAGAGGAAAACAAATACTGACACCTCCCACCAGGAGGCACAATTATCAAAGGAGATGATTGCAATTCCATGCATGACTGACTGCTACAAGGAGAGGAACATTATTCATTTAGAGGCTTACTGGACCATACATCCATTAATACAGTTCCCCTATACAAAGCAGTGCAAGGCCTCAGTCTGCAGCAGTAACTGGGATGGTTCCTGGCACTAACAGGGCATGAGCATCAATAAACGATCCATTGTGAGAGGACAAAGAGTTTGGCGGCTTGAATGGCAATGAGTGTCTCACTGATCCTGTAGAATCAGGTGAGTGAGCAGGTGAAGAGGTGCTCACTGTCTCCCTGATACAGCAGCTGGACGGCAGCAGACGGGCTGGAGCCGAGGATGGATGATGGGTAGGGATCAAAGGTCGTTTACAAGTTCAGTGGGAGACCTGCTAATGAGACTGGCAACATCATCTGATTGTAGTGATGGAATCACACTAGAACTTATAACTTATGTGTGGTCAGGTTAGAAAAAGTCTTAAGTCATGTCCAAATAACTCCAAGGACTCTCACATGTTAGTCTGATAATTTAATTTGATTTGATGGAAAATACATTTACTTAAGTACTGTGCTATTTTATACTTCTACTCCACCTTTTAGTGAGAAATAGGGTTTTTTTTTTTTTTACTTCAGGACAGTTGTTGTTGTTGTTCAGATTATTGTTTTATATTAGAAAACAATAGGCTCAGTTCATGAAATCTAGAAATCAGCTTTTTGGACCTGTATGACAAAAACAAACAACAAAAGAAAAATGCAGTGTCCATTTTGTGGCCTTTTGTCATGTTTGAGATATCTCTGAGTTCTCAGTGATTTCACCCTTGAACCTTTCTAAAGGTTTGAACACGATAACTGTTTAAGCATAATACAAATACAGTTTCTTTCTCCATCCTTTCTGCTCTTTTCTGTCCTGTTAACAAGTTTGTAGCCCTTAGATTTATTTTGTGATCCTCTGGAGTGACTCAAGGAGAATCAGAGAAGTGAAACCATCTAATATAAACAAAACCAAATGTTTAGGGTCAGGGAGCTTTGTGCAGCAGAACTTTATTTTGTTTCTTCTTTACTGAGGCTGATGCCCTATTACTGGGGGACACAGCTACACAAACCAACTTTGTATTAAGTATTTAAAAGTAGCTTTGCCCTGACCAGCTACAATGATACAATGCAATTTATGCAAGAATCTTATAATGTAATATACATATATATTTTTATATATACATATATATATATATATATATATGCCAGTCACAAAAACAAGTACGATAGTTTACTTGTAATGAAGTATTTGGTGTTTTATTTCAATAATGAACACCTCTTCAGCTACTGACTGTTGTTTTGATGGTGCATTCGACTGTTTCAATTAATGCCTCAGTCTCAGTTTTAAGATGAATAAATGAGCCGAGGAACACTGTTAAATATCAGTTTTTATATAACAATACTGAGGCAGTTTATTGGGCACTGTTGCCCAAAAAATTGCCAAGTGTATCACTACCCAACAGAATTCCTGTGCAGGTAATTGTAACCATGTAAAGAAGAGTGAAATGATTCAGCCCTCTAGCTTAAAGACCCCAAACAGCCTAAAAAAAAAAGACAGGAAGCATATTGTGGCATTTACAGCCAACATGTCTTTATTCACAAACAACAGCAACCCAGTACAGTCACAATATACACAGATTTTAAAGAACCATATACTAAGAAACATGAAATTTTACCTCATTCCACACTTACACAGTATCAATGAATATGATGAAATCTAAGTTATGATATCACATAAAATGAATCACAGGCACATGAATTTCACCTGTGGTCAGTGTGTCAGGGTCTAAATCCTCCTCCTCTGTCAGTCCATGCAGCCTGAAGCCTGGGGTGTGTGTGAGTGTGTATGTGTGCTTTGAGGTCAGCTGTCACGCAGAGTAGATGATGAAATGGCTGTCTGCCTGGTGGAATACCTCTGCAGCCCCATTTTCCCATGCCCTATGCCTCTTTAAAGTTACATCTCAAAGAGGTATATGCATAGGAAAAAGGAACAGCGAGTGCAAAGAGCCCTGCTGCCCTGTCACTGCTGCAGCCTGGAGGGTAGGGAGGGTAAAAAAAATCACCCAGTCGATTACATGACTGTATGTTCAACAGAAGAAACATCACACTTATTTTTCTGACCACCTGAGTGGGAATTACTTCATGTACAGGGGCAGAAATCTTTGAACATAGATATGCATGTTTTTTTTTTTTACAAGCAACAAAGAAGTAAATATTTCTACCATTTTTTTTTAGATGACAGAATCCGTTTATAAAATGCATAAGAGGAGAAGAGGACTTACCCCGTACAGCAGCAGATGAGTGTCTCCTGGGAAAGCACCTCCTGTTGGCCATTTATCCCTCTGAGGGACCTTGAAGATGTTTGAGAAAGACAGAGTAGCTGTTGTCTTTGCTCACTCAGCAGTTATCCTCCCTCCTTGCTTTCAAGCCGCGGTGAGACACCTGTGGAGACAGAAAAAAAGAGAAAAGAAAAACGGCTACAGTACGTTGATACACATAGCACAGATGCCTATTCAAAGTTCATTGTCTGTTATGCCCAAACTGCTTGTTCCAGTTATCATCTGTAACATTTATCTTACAGTTATCTGGCACATGCTGCAGACGTGGTGGAGCAGAGCATGGAGGAAGGGAGACGTTGAGGACGGCTCGTTCCTGCCGGTGGAAAAGTTTCTTATCTGTACAGGGGTTTTTTTTCGCTCCCATTCTCTCTCCCAGAAGAGAGGCCCCCATGCTTTTTAACACTCAAGGTCTCTAGACAAGGACTCTCGGGGTGTGCAAAAGTGACACACACACACACACACACACACACACACACACACACACATAGGACACACACACACACCCAGGGAGTGTTATGGCATGTCACGGCCAGTGCAACCGTCCGAAGATGAACCTCTTTTCTCTGGATCTCTGAGTTTACCATTAAGAGCGGCAGTCATATATCACAGGCTTTGGTAAAGGAAGACCTGTCTTGGATGAGCATGTTGGTCCAGTTGAGGTCACTGCACATCACACTGTGGGAGGACAAGTCTCTGAGGCACAGGAGGAGTTGCATAATATTAATATCAATGTGGCATTTTTCGATATCAGGGTTTGTTTATCATCCATCTATCTGTCACATGATTAATGTGTGTTTCCTCTATGGGAAGGCTGATACGCTATGTAGGAACATGAAGGATTTGTGTCGTTGTGTTAGCCACATCAGCTTTGATTCAAGTTCATGGAGATAAAATTAAAAATAGTATAAAAGTGTCTAGTCAAGAGCAGATGTAAGGAGAAACAGTGTATACATATTAAAGTTTGACCATGAGTCCTGTGCTCCATCATGCTTGTCTGGGGGCCAAAAACTCTTTAATTGCACAGTTCAGTTTCGAACCCAGAAAATATTCAAGAGGAAAAAGCAGTTTGCCTGAGCTATCTGATGTGGGAGAAGCAGGAAGTGACCCTGAAATCCTTTGGTATTCAGATGATTATGAGATGAAGTAGTTTGATGTAGTTTAATGGTTTGATTTTGATGCATTTAAGCTTTTCTAACTTCATTTCACATGACTGAAAAATAAGACCAGATGGACTATTTAATTCACTTGATTCCTCTGGGGTTACCAGTCTACAGTACATGTACAGGTAGTGATTTGTGCATTTTGCTGCAGACATAAAGGTCTGAAAATCACAATTTATTTTCTCTTTGTAGTGAGTCTGAAAAATATCTGCCTGTGGCTTGTAGAGTCTTTTATGTCCATTTTGTATGCTTGACACAGACATGAAATCACACTTTAACAATCACGGGATCTGTCATTTGTGTTCACAGCAAGATGTTCATAGTGGCTGTTTCCTGTGCTGTCAGGCTCTGGAGACGTTTTCCAGCACACCACCACTCGGTGGCAGCAGTTTCAAGCCCTGACTGGCAGCAGACTAATGTTTAATACCATTTGTATATAGTATATGTGTAATAGTAGATGTTTGTTCTAATGTACTGAATTACATCTAGATGAATTTTGCAGTATATGACACTGCAGTGTGTGGTAACAAGCAAAGTCATATACTCTCACTGATAGTATCTGAGCTGTGCCCTTTTGCTTAGATGAAGACAAAGCTATTTGATGAAGGTCTGATGTGCAGCAGCATATTTGTGCTCTGGCAGTGGAGACTGTAGTATTCACACAAGGACTGTGTTTAGCTTCCTCCTCTGTTATCAACTTGCTCTGTACACCAAATTCAAGGTTCTGCATCCTCTCTCCTTCTGCCTTGGACATGTATCTGAAAAACAAATGAGTGTAAAAACAACAACAACAATAGCTTACAAGTGTACTCTACAGTAGCAGTTTCCACCATCAAAATGACCGACTCATTCCCTGTAAGTCTCATGAGGGCCTGGTTTTTAATTGTGTCCATTTTAACATGCTGCTTTTAAAATCCACTCTTGTTTCCTTTTATTTTTTCTTTCCTTTTTTTTTTGAGTGCTTCATCTGAGAGGGCCAAATTTGCAGAGTTAAGCAGAAATGTCTCTCACTCCATGGGAAAAAAAAGGCAACAAAAGCTGCTTGTTCATCTAAATACATCTTCCAGGGAGCAGGAGCGAGTTCACTCAGCAGAACTTCACAGGCAAAATGTGCTTTAAGAATTTGACACTTTGACAGGATGAGGATGAGGGTATAATATTTCCCGAATTGCAACACTACAAACACCTGTATTTGTCTTTAGGCTTGAATTGGCAATTTGGAGGATCTGTCATACTCATTAACTATGAACAGAGGTTCAGGGTGACTCGGAAGAAGCCGCTGAGCATTCTGCAGGAGAGAATGAGCAGCAAATTACTTTCTATATTTACTTTTACAATTCAGGGAGAGAAGATGTTATTATTAACCACACAGGCTTAGCTGTACACACTCTGCTGGGTGCCTCGCCATTGTGGTAAAATATGCAGCAGGTAGACTAACATAAACTTTTTACAAACACTCATGGTTCCCAGAGGATAAACCCAAACGCCTGTTAATCCCCTGCTTCTTCTCTGATGTCATCATGAGTTGACGTTTTCTTTTTAGCAGGTCCAGAACAGCGAGGTCAGTATTATAAACGACAATGAGTTAGCACTTGGAGCTGGAGTGTCTCAGTTGGTTGTTGTCACAATACCTTTCTCACAATATTAATTGATTTGGAAATGAGTTAACATGACATATTAATGGTTCATGCATCAGTCACCATTTCAAACGTGTCCCGTTGTCTGAGTAGAAAAAGGGAAAAACCACATGTGAATGAGAGATTATGAATTTTCAATGCATTTTGGGTAATTTTTTGTCAAAAAATATAGTTGACTAAACAACTGTCGTTCACTCCAACAGAATGTGTTTTATGTTACAGTTACATGAAAATCTTATGGTAACATTCAGAGAATATACTTCAGGAATACAAAAAGCCATCAGCACATAGTTAGTGCAGAGCCGACCTGCACCAGAGCCAAGCTGCTTCTTGATGTTGCAGGTCTCAGTGCTTGTCAGTCAGGCTTAGGATAGTTTCTTTGGATAAATGAAAATGACAGGCGTTGTCCTGACTGCTGTATGTTTCCTGAGGATTACTGAGCTGTCTTAAAATGATTTCCTCTCTCCTTCTCCACTCCACAGTGTTGTGAATCATGTTTGCCTTTTGTTGTGTGTCATTTGGTGCCACTGGACAGCAGTAGGTGCCTGTGATTGTTACCATGGAAATGTGGGTCTTAAGTTCAGAGTTAGCTGGTGGGGTGGGGTGAGACTCATAAAGAGGTAAACTCTTCAAAGACTGGTCTAATACTGTCATATATGTATGTCATATTTATATTTATAGCTATTATCAGAAGATAATGAGTGTTATAAATTATATATAAAGTCACTAAAACCAGTGGCTGTATTTTAAGGTAATGAAACCATATATCCTCAGAGTCATTCAAGAACAAAGGCACAAGACCTGAACTATTTCTCTAGGTTGCACTTCATCATTTGCATATTGTTTATTTTGCAACTAAAAACAATATTCTTATTGTCAAAAATCTGAAACAAATGTTGTAACTAAGTTATTATTCATATTATTAACTAAGTAATCATTCTGATGATGTGTTGCATTGACTACAGTTTAATCTGCTTCCAATGAAAAATAACTGTCTTTATCACCTATATGACCACGTGGGTCCAAGGTCATTTAGACAGTGCAGACAAGTGCCTTTAATAGCTAAGGAAATTCTAGCTCTTGCCATTATGAAGATATTCTTTTCAGTGTGAAATGCTGCTTTGTTGCAAAACGTCTGGGAAGCTGTGAGTCTGGATTCTTGTGTCTCACTCTTCCTTCTCCCAGCAGTTAGTGAATTTTAACTTCCCCTCCCTCCATTTCCCTTGTTGTGTTGTGCTTCAGTGCAGGATGCCGGTGATGCAGTTAAACAGATGGAGCAGGAGGGGGTGGGGGGCTCCCGGGGCCCTTCATGTAGGGGCCAATCTGCATCAGGCAGGGGGGCTGACAGAATAAGGCCACGGAGTGGTGAGACATGCACCTCAACCAGCTCCTCTGGGGAGTCAGACCACCATGACGCCACCTGGCTCCCAACAGGACGCTCACGAGTTCAGGCATCCCGGGGTTAAAAGTTCTCCTCACCTCTAAGGGGTTACAACTCTTTTCATCTGCTTCGTGTAGGTGTGTGTATCCCTGAGAGAGAGGAGGATGAGGAGGGGAGGAAGAGAATCACAGAGCACGGTGAAGAGCTGCTGTGAAGCCCGACATCAGGCTCTGAACACATGCAAACCAGCAGAAGCTCACATCGCCTCAGCGCTTTTTAGTGCAGTGTGAACATTTTGAGTGCATAACCTCATTTTACATTTAAATGAATGTCTTTGGCTTAATTTTACTGCTTGTATGTTTGCAAATTGTCTTTCTCATCTCTCTGCAATACGCAGGAATCTATTTGTAGTTCACAGACAGTTGTAATGCAAACCAGACAGAGTTTGACCTCAGGCTTTTTCAGGACTCTAATCCATGTGCTCATATCATTCAAGGCTGTAGACCACACTGCCTACAATCATTTTTTTCCCCTCTCTTCTTCTTTTGTGTTACTGCAGGCGTTTACTGTATCTGACAGAGTCACTGACAAAGAGAGTAACAGCAGCAGGAGGCTGCTTCTATGATATTTTTTCAATAGCTATAGATAAGCTGTTCTTTCCTATTTGACCTCAGGGACATCACAATTACAGAGTGGATGTGTAAGTAATTGGCATTAGTTCGTGGAATGCTCAGTGGAAATTTAAATATGCATTAGTTGTGTTCGCTTACATACATGTTTAATCTCAATAATAATTTAATACTCATTAATATATTGTGATATTTTTCTCTTGCCTCTACCAGTCCTATTAGCATTTGTCTTTTAATGATAGTAATATCTCTGTGTTCAATAAATATCAGCTGGTCACTTCTCACCAGCTGGTTGCTGGTTTAATAGGGGTCACATGCCTGTGTGAGGCCTGAAGCTGTTTTTAATTGCAGACATCCACATTAAAAATTATTTATTTTGTGAGGGCTGTCTTTGATAGTTTGGTGACTTTTTGATTTCCAGCCAATAAGCTTTTTAGACACAGGCTGAACACAGCAGATCTTTTGTACCAGCCTTTGAGCTCATGCCACCTGGATTTCAGTGAAAGAGTGATCTAATAAAATATAGTAAAAATTGTTTTTTCTGTAGCTCCCTTTAAAAAGAGTTGCTCCCATGATAATGGGAGATTTTTTTTGTGTCCTAGACTCTGAGACTTCACATGTAACACAGCAGCGTCGGTGTCTTGGAGACTTCCTCCACCGCTGCCTTTTTCTGTGTTTGTACCTTTTGAGGCGAGGCGGAATAAAGGTGCAACATTCCCGCCTTGAACAGGCTGTGTACAAGGGCCTCGTGTCTCATTCCCCTCTTTCAACAACAGTTGCTGTCTGTCTTTGTCAAAAGACATTTCAATTTGGCGACCGTCCCTTGGGTCTGGGCAAATTACCACTTCAAAAGGCTGCGAGTCCTCAGGTTGCTCCCAGTGGGGTCGCCCCAGTATGCTTGCTCCCTCTCTCTGTCTACTCTCTTTCCCTCTCTCATCCTGCTGCTCAGCAATGCTGATGAGGGCCCGGGCCCCGTGAGCATACCCGTCCCTGCATACGAAACAAAACTCTGCAGTAGAACAGAAGCATGCTTCATTATTCTGCATGACTAGTGTTATGTCTTTAATTCATGATAGTTGCAATGTCTTCGAGCTTCTTAACCACTGGAAACAAGTAAATGGGGAACATGTTACTGTTCCTCACTAGAGGACACATTCGCTTTTAGTACATTTTGGGGGGTTTTCAAAACACCCCATCACATCAATTCAGTGTTTTTGTGTAAATCAAGAATCATTTTAATGAGGGAACTTCACTGTCTGCTAATTCACAATACTGGCTGAGTAGAAAGACCAAACAATCCTCGTTAAACTAGCTCCAGGTGTCGTTTACATACAACTAATGGGAAAAGCTGATGTTGTAGCATGCTCTACATGAACAGTATCCTGACTCAAGCTTTGCAATGAGGTTCCAGATAGAAAAGTGTTAAAATATTCAAATTTAATTCTCAAATGTCTAACCAACAACAACAGGAGTAAACAACAGCATGACTCAGAAGTTAAAACATCACACTCCCAAAAACTGTTACAAAAATGAACAGAATCTGGTTTCAGGCTAATCACAGCTACTCTTTTCTCATACCCTGATGTACTGTTTGTGAATTTGTGACACCGATCTTTGTCTGTGTGTCATCTGTCATAACTCTCAAGACCTCTTATCTTGTCATATTAGATTATTTTGCAACTTTTCCAACTAATGGACCTGTCATTTCAACACTTATTATTTAGTATCTTTGGACTTCTCCTTCACACTCACATGGGCACACTGCTGATTGTCAAACCTCTTTCACAGAGAACAAAAGCTATTAACTGGCATTCAATTCATCAACACCCACAATGGATCAAGTTCATGTTCGCAGATACTTATCATATACAGCTTTCTATTTACACTGCACGGTGAAAGCCTTCTTTCATCAAGTGTTTATTTTGTGAAGTCCATTTAATGGCCCAGAGACATTTCACACACCATAAACACTGTCAGTTGGGTCATTTTCTTGTTTATTTATTTGTTTTTTAAATTTTTTAGATGAAAGATCGGAGTTTTAAATGCAGAAGTCAATTACTTTCTGTCGACACCATCACACTCTTTTCCATCATAAAGCTGAATCATTAAAATCACAGTCCTGTGAGATGTTGTGTTCATGCGGCTTGGTGTGAATTGCTTCTTTTGGAGATGAGCCTAGCGGCAATAATGTTCTCTGGCTGAGTGTGTGAAGAAGTATAAGACACTGCTAACCTACCTGCCTGCTCATTGTAAGTCACTGCAGATAAAGACATTAGCCATGACAATAGAATATGATATAAAATATAAATGACCGGAGGAATTAACTTCAGCATAAAAGACATGAACTGAAACACCAGCTTCCTTAGTGAGAAGATCGATTCGTGTTAACAGAGATTTGCCTGATGCTTTGGCTGTTTCACCCTGTAACTTTTTGTTTTGTTGGGTAAATGAATGATGACAATCACTCTTTCAGCCAGCGTGCAGCTCTTCTTGTATTATTGGAGGGATGGTAATAAGCTTTGCAGTGAGTAAAGCAGACATTACCGAACCTGGCAGGGAGCTGAGAGATCGTGAAGGCGTGTTATTGTCTGAGATGACTGACACTCCCGGAGTTACCATGCATCACCACTGCTTTAATGTGGCGTGCTGCAGTTGAACAGCTCTGTTTGGTTTGATCAGGGCTAATGGTGCACTAATATGGCAATTAAAGATCAAATGCTGAGTAATGAAATATTTAGTATTCGCACTTCATTCAACCACGCCTCCCTGGGCCAGGTCTCTGGGCCTTTGACTCAGCTGCTGCACAAAGGTTTACATCAGGTTAAAATCAGAGCTTGAGCTGTTTTCTTGGAGGGAGACTAAGATATAACAGCCAGCTGAAAAGTAACAGATGAATATGTAATGTCCTTATAAATAATTGAAAGGAAATGACCAGCATGAAGCCATGTGTAATTTTTAACATTAATTTAGTTGTTCCATAAATGATGGGTTTAAAAACATCTCTGGTTACAAAATAAACTTCTGACATGTACTTTCTGGAAGGGTCAAGGGCTCTATCGATCCACTCTACACACACATTCCCCCCAATGCATTTTACCCAGAGTTCCACAGACTGAAACCAGCCTTTTTACACTGTAACACTAACCTAGAAACTATATTTCAGCCACAGTTTGATTTAACAGAAATATACATTGCTTCATGCATTCTGTATCAGTACACACTAGTTGTAGTTCATAACATTAGCTGGCATACAAACGCTGGGCCTTCAGCACGCTAAAGAGTCTGAGACCTCTGGGCAGGTGCCACTTTTCCCAGCTAGTGATCCAGTCCTCACTTAGTCTGACTCGTCTGACATGTCAGCTGCTTTGGTCTCAACATATAAAATCATTTGATGCTGGTGAATAGCAGCATAGTGACATGTGCTTTCTGTAGTGTTCAATCTTTTGCACTGAATGCTATTTGAATTGTAATTAGTTTGCAGTATTTACCTGCATCAGCATCTTTAACTGTAAATCACAAAGTCGTACTATTGATCGATCCTGTGACTGCATTTCAAACACAGAGGGTCAGATGAGTGAAGTATGTTCTCATTTAAATGCTGATCCACTCTTAGCTGCTGCTCGACAGAACTTTTTTTTTTTCTTTGAGCAAAAGCATTCACTGATAAAAACTGGGACAAGAGGCTGGAGTCACTTCAAGTCATTACTTTAATAATGGCATACAATGTTTTCATTGTATTCAGTGAAATAAATCAGAAACCCTCCAGTTCAACACTATCTCTTCTGTGGAGGATTACTTAACTCTAATACAGGATCAGGACCCTCCCAGCCGCCCTCTGTTCAAACCCTGTTTCAAGTCCTCTTACAAATCTGACACACAGTATGTGTGTAAGCGTATGCACGTACACACGCTTACACACAATCTGTCTTTGTCCCAGTGCTGCTAAATGAACAGCATTACTAGAGGTGTGTGTAAAGACAAGAGTCGACCCAGACACAAACAGTAACACACCAGAGCTGCTGATGGAAATGGAAATGCTGCGCTCTGGCTCAGCTGTTCTACATCTAATGTCATGTAGTGCCCGTGCTGCGCTGGGGTTGCAGAGGTGAGATGTGAGGGTCGCCAGGTTTGTTTCTAGTTTTTGACATTTCTCAGATTTCATCTCTCTCTTCCTTTTGTGAGGTGAGCTCTCTCTCTCTCTCTGTATGCTGCACCCTGGTGAGAGTGATGACCAGACATGGGTATGGGAAAGTGGGACTGTGGCCTTGCACAGCAGGGGCTCTCACCTCCTGCCTCCCCCCCTTATCCTCCTCCCACCTCCGTCTCCCCCCCTCTCACTGAGTGATAAGAGCTGTATGAAAGACCTTCCCTTCCGCCGGTTGTGGGAACGCTGAGATAAGGTGGGTGATAGGGTGGCTGTTTGCCCTGTCCATGGAACAAGGAGTTCTCAGACTCCTCTGATACTGTTACTCAGAGGGGATGAAGGTTACTGTGTGTGCGTGTATCTGTATGTGTGTGGTTGGCATTTTTGTGTTTGTACCCCAAGAATGCATGTGGCATTTTTCTCATGCAACATTGTCACAGCCTGTCAAGCAAGAAATGTCTTTGTTCAAGTTTTCATCAAAAAAAAATGAGAACTCCCAAAATACATCTTAAATATAAACCTACTGTCAGCCTCAAACTGTCTGTCACATCCCTGGGAATCATGCAGAGGCAGAGCCGCACCTAATATCTGATGAGGTTAATCAGAGCGCAGGTCAGGTCGACCTCACTCGGAGCAAAATGCCTCATACTTGACGTAACACCGAATATGCCGACGGAGAAAATGAACTTCTACCGCACATACATTTTTCTCAAGTTTGAGGAACACTCAAAGTAATTACTCAAGCTGGTGTGAGAGATAAATCAGCAAAATTGTAAGAAAAAAAAAAGAAGCTTCCTCAAAGATGTGCCCTTGAATGACTGAGTGGCTGTTAGAAGCTCAAAAGTTGGCAGTGATAGTCTTATCAACAAAAATAGAGAATCTGTCATGGGAGGCTACTCATTAATCTCATCTCATATCTTAGGAAAACTTAAGTTGTGGAACATAAAAGTCGGCTCAATCACCTGAGAAGTGAAACCGTTCCACCTCCGTGCCCACGTCCCTCCTTGTCTCAGCCCAGCTTTAATAAAATAGAAAAGAAAACTCAACTTTTTTCGTCCACCTTTACCTTTATTTCTCCAAGGTTGTTGTCTGTGTTAAGGGGAGGGTAATGAGCTGTCAATCAAATGACCAGGGTTTGATTCATGAGTAGCTCCCAGGGATGACAGAGTTATTGCTTTGGTGAAACCTGAGTTGCGATGACAGCTGATGCTTGCAGAAAAAGAAACAAACAGGC
Source organism: Selene dorsalis (assembly GCA_900303245.1). Classification (NCBI taxonomy): domain Eukaryota; kingdom Metazoa; phylum Chordata; class Actinopteri; order Carangiformes; family Carangidae; genus Selene; species Selene dorsalis. The sequence goes on from OMNW01016586.1 coordinate 70,459, forward strand.
ACAGTTGCAAAGCTCTAGTTTTTTTTTTGTTGTTTTTTTTTTTTTTTTTTTTTTTTTTTTTTTTTTAGCCTTAATGAGACGGTGACAACAGCAGGAAATATATTGATGTGGTGAAGGTGGAGTCAAACCAGACACATTGTGGCTACAAAGCATGAGTCTTAGAAAGAACGCTCGCCACTGCAGAATGTTGATATTGGAAATAGATGTGATAAATATTCCACTGTAATGACTGAATTTTAGGGGTTTCAGAGTTGCAGTCAATGAACTAAAACAAAGAAGAAACTGTCAATCTTTATCTTTAAGTTTAATAAATTCACCGGGAAAGTAAAGAGACCGTCCAGGAGGTGGATGCTGTGCTGTTCAGGCTTTGTTGAGTCTCATCTGGGGCTGACAGCTGTACACTGTGAAGCACACTCTGCTGATGAGTCCCTGATGTTTGTTTGTGTGGCTCATGGTGCACACTGGTGCAGGTCCAACCAGGGAATCGTATGATTGCATCTTTAATGTTTATGTCCCCGTGCTTCCTGTTAGGATGTGGACATAAATAAAGGATTCCAATGTATGTGTGTCTACATTTTAAAACTCAGTAAGGACTTGTGTGTGTGTGTATGGTTTTGCTGAATTTCTCCACATACATGAAGACATGTATGGGCTCTGTGTATTAGTATAAATGTATGTTAAACTTTTACTATTTGTTTCTGTGTGGCTCATGTGACTGTGTGTTTGTCCCTCAGTGAGTTAGCATCTGTGTGACTCTCTCCCAGCATCCCCTGGGATGGCCCTCATCCTGTTGTCACCATAGTGATGATTTTATCTCTCCTACCATGTGCTCTCTCACAGACTGACGGAGCAGAGTCACAAATCCACGATAGTAAATTAAAGCTCCAAAGACAACAGCAGCCGCAGCAGCAACAGACTCTGTTTAGTTTATGGAGTTTATAGCAGAAGGAAACAGACCAGTGAGAAACAGAGAAAGTTAAAGCTGGAAAACCAGAGCTGAAGGCAGATACGCTTTGCTCTGATGGCATCAGCAGACATTAAAGTAAAACTGATTGTGCTCACCAAAAGCTGGACACTGCTGTGAGGAGGAGGATGTGAATCAGCAGACTGGAGTACAGAGAGCCTTGTAAACTACAGGCAACAGGGACAAGACCAAGGGGTGCACAGCAGAGCCTTCTCGTGCCCTACATTCAAAATTATTCCAAAATAAAAGAGCTAATATTGTCATGAAAAGTAAAAAATGAACTGTAATTGTGGGACTGAATGGTTCTCTTTATTCACCATATCAAATATTAAATGTTACGATGATACAATACAAACTAAACTGGTAGAATTATGTTTTGTTAGATTAGACTGACTGGTCGTAATAAGTATAAGATACAAATCTTAACAAACTTTCAAGCAGGTTGTGCAGTGGGTTCATGTAAGGATACTGTCAAAGTAATCACTCAGCAGATACAGGGGGACTCGTTTTAATTTGGTGCTTGTTGGTCGCATTCAAATGAAAAATTTAACTCCTGAAATTGTCTTTGTGTGATATTCTCCAGGCCTCATCTGAAGCCACGAAGAAAAGACAAGAAAAAAGAGAGGGGAAAGTCCAGGCAGAAGAGTGGAGACATCAGAGCTGCTGCGTATGTTAAAAAAATCACAACAAACTTATTTCTTCTTTTACTTAGTCATGAACTGTGAAAAGTTTTTACTTGCGTCGGTCAGTATTTTCCAGCCTCAGTGTGAATGTTTGGATTAGAAAAACAAACTATGGTTATCTAGTCTATATTATTACTGAAGGACAATTTGTTTTACAGCCACAGCAGTCAAGGTCTAACACACACACACACACATTCCTGTATGGGCATCAAAGTGAGCTCCAGGTAAGTGTGCAGATGAAGTGAGGACCACCCTTTCTGCTACACTTAGAGAGGAGTACTTGTAACTTTCCCCACTAGATGACCCGATGATTCACCTCAGATTCTTTAAGAAACAAAGTGAAACAATCAGCATTAAAACACATGACTAGTGAAGTGAGGACTTTTTCATGGGCACCATTTTGGATTAGTGTGTAGCTAGACTATTTGACTTCTGTCACTTTTCAAGTCTTTGAAAGGAAACTAGCCAGAGTTCAAAGCCATGTAAAGTGCAATACAGCAGATGTCGACGGAAGCGTCGGAACAAATCAGTTCCCGGTCCCTGTTCTGTCTGGTTCCCGGATCTGGTCCCGGTCCCGATCCCGGTTCAGGTTCGGGTCCCAGTTCCGGTCCCGGTTCGGGTCCCGGTTCCGATCCCGATCCCGGTTCTGGTTCGGGTCCCAGTTCCGGTCCCGATCCCGATCCCGGTCCCGATCCCGATCCCGGTTCCCAGTTCCGGTCCCGATCCCGGTCCCGATTCGGGTCCCGGTTACGGTTCGGG
>OMNW01016602.1:6661-24279 GCA_900303245.1 Selene dorsalis
GCCGAGCGGCCCCGATAACAACAACAGGCCACTGTGGCTTCATGTCAAGGCAGGAAACTAACTTTTCTGTTCAGTGGCGGCCAGAGACAAAGGCAGCTCTGTTCAATCGATTATGCACTTCCCCCGTGAGTATTTTTGTTAATGTTTACTCAGTCAAATCTGGGGAAAAAACGGGTCACTCGATGGTCTTTTGCATGTCGCGGTGATGGAGGACATGTACCTCCCAAAACCTGCTGTGATACTTAGAAAGATAGTAAAAGGTGAGAGGTAAAAGGTTGTGTTGTTCCAGGAACTCCCCAAGTGTTCCACCGGAGGAATTAAACTCCTTTATCATCAACCTGCGTGGGTGAAACAATATTCACAGAGCATTAATGTGGCTGAGGCTGAGGGTGCCAGTCGGTGATAACACATCACCCTCAAGAGCCATGCATTTCTATTAGTTTCTTGTACACTAATAAAGAATTATTTAAAGTCCAGTGTCCATGATAGATTAGATAAAATCAAACTTTTAGAGACTGTAGGATTTACCAGAGTCACATAATGAATTTAACTTCATTTTTAGCAACACTGCACTATGTTAGCCCATTAAAAATAATGACATGAAGGCAAAGTGTTTTTTTCAGCTCACCAGAGATGAACATGTTTGTGTATCTCCTATTTGTTTTCAGTGTTGTGTTTGCTGTTACTGTGCGACCTGCTGTACAGGTTAAGGTTTTGGAAAACCCTCCTTGTTCCTGGTAGTAGCCTGTTAAACTCGGTTAGAGGCCACCGGGGAATGAGGAAATAAGATTTATTGGCCATTTGAGCCTGGGTGAGCCCAGATGAAATAAGATTTGAGTGTCATTTCTTGATATCAACCCTGGGGCCAAAGGAGATAACAGATCAAAGATCACAAATAACAGGAAACATAAATTTACAGAGGGGAAAACACGGAGGGGCAGAGAGCTGGATGTTATTTGATGTGAGTGGAGGGTGAATTGCAGTATGATCGCTTGATGGAGATGTAGCTGTTAGGAAGTCTTGAAGCATTGTCCCCTGTCTTGTTGTTTCATAATGCATCTTTGGATTGGTTTGTTGCAACAAATTCTCCTTTGCAAAAAAACCTCCCTTGGTTAGTCGATTGTTTCGTTTGTAAATGCCACATAAATGTATTCTTGTCAGTGAAGAGATATCCAGTTTGTTATCACACGTGATAAAGAAAAGCTGCAAAAATGAACAATTTAGAAATGAAAGTGGTGAATTTTTGTCCCTTTTGCACAAAAATGATACATTTTCTGTCTTTTGATTAATGAATTTGTGCATGATAAAGATCTGAAGCAGAGAAAATCGATTTTCAGATTAGCTGCTGATTAACTTTCTGTCGATTAGCCCAAATTCAGGCAGACTGTGAGCAGAAATCACACAAATGCGTATTAGAAACAAGCAAACGAAAGCTGAAGGAAACTGATTTCTTGCAGGTAATTGATTCACTGCTGCTTCAGGTGTTAATGCTGTTTGTTTACCGTTCACACAGGAGTGCACACACACACTGACAAGTCGAAATAATAGATGCTTTCCATGTCCGTGTGCTCTGCTGGGTCAGTCACATGATCTCATTCATCAGGTGCAGCATTGTGCACATTAAATGTGTGTGCGAGTATGAAGATGGATTTGTGTTTTGGAATAGAAAGAATTATCACAGCGGATTTATAGGCCACACAGCCTTTGACAAAAACAAGCACCCAAGGACCACACACTCTCACACATACACACACACGCACACACGTTTTTTGGGGGCGGGGGGATGTGATCACACCTTGCGGCTGACATAAAAAAGAGTAATTATTTTTGCTGTAATTATGAAATATTGCTGCACAGCCTGGGGAGAGGATGGTGGGGGGTGGAGAGGACAGAAAGTGGAACAGACTGGGAAGGGAATGAGGAAGCAAGGGTGGAAGGAGTGAGAGAGGAAGAGGTAGGTGGGATAAAAAGACAGGTAAAGCCTCGCCTGGAGGCATAAAGATAGAAATATTATCTTTTCTGCACTTCTGACATTAAGCTCCACTACTTGGGGGAGGGAGAGAAAAGATTAGTGACAAGACTGTTCAACCAAAACCAGAGGTGTCATTTCAAATATGTCCACATAGAAGCAATTAAAAAATCATCTCTCTTTTCAGTCTGTGTGTTTCGCTCCATGAGTGCTTCATTAAAATTTGAGAGCAGAAGAGATAGCAGAAAAGACAAGGCATTATTTTTGCCTTAATTATGAAATATAGGCTCATTAATTGTTACATAGCTTCAGGAGAGACAATTTAAGGAGGTAGGAACCACGGGGGCATGGAGAAGATGGATAAAGAGGATGAGAGGAAAATGTTTGAGACATTTCCAAAGGAAGAGAAGAAAGTGCAAAGAGGAGCAGGTGTGAATAATGTGTTTGGGGGCAGATTCACACCTCAAGGCTGACAGGAGCTATTATTTATGTTGCAATGATGATATAGAGTGTCTCCAATCTTAAAGGTGCAGACAGGGTCACACTCTGTCTGTTGAGGAAGGGGTGTGACAGCGGTGAAATAGCTCAGTCCGTCCACACTGATGGTGGAAGGAGGTGATGAATTGACGGACTGTTTGTGTACAGAAATGACTCTGGAATGACAAAGTGGCACTAAAAACTCTCTGCTGCCTCGCACAGTTTTAGCAGAAAGTCAGAGCTTCAGAAACACTTCAGAAGAGAGATGATGAGAGCGTTCATACATTATTCCAACCAGCACAGCCAGCCAGCGACATCCAAATGTCTGACTCTGAGGATATTTCCCATAATACACGGCTAACCATGCATTAATAGTTACTATATATGGTGAGCATGGACTGAACTCTTTTTATTCAGGGCTCTAATTAAGATTTCCTTCCTTTCATATTTAAATCCCCCCCAGATTTTCCCTGAAGTAGCTCTGGAGTTGGAGAAAATGTTTCCACCGCACTTTCTGAAAACGATCTTTCAAAGTCTTCTCTGCAACGTCGAAGCAAAATACTTCTTTGAGACTGGTTAATCCAAAATTAAACATCAACCCAACTGAGACCCAGACGTGGCATTGACATGCGTCTGGGGTGATCCAGTCAGAAGTGGACAGGTGCGAACGCACTCGAGACAAGTCGAGGACGCGTTTGAGATCAGATTGACAGGGTTTTTATTGGCTGCATCGGTTGCATTAGATTTGAGATTGTGCTGTACATCACGTTACATAAGCCGCACTGTCTCCGTTCAGGCATCTCAACCCTTAAGAATGGAGGGAGGGAAAAGCATGAAGGGATGTATTATTCTGCTTTGTAATGAGGTGCGGTATTTAGCAGCAAAACTGCATTTTGATTGGGATGTTTCCTTCTAATAGAAGAATTCATTAAAATCGTTGGCTCTATAATTGGTTTTGGTGCTTTGGGCGAAAGAGCTGCTACTGCTACTGCTGCTGCTGCTGCTGCACTGCAATGCAACATTATCTTCATCTTTCACTCCATGAGAATGTGCATGCATGTTTCCACGACTCCAGTCCTGTCTGAGATGATCTGTGCAGAAAGTCGTGTCTGAGATGTCTCTCCTCTCTCCTGGAAAGAGTCGTCAGAGAGGGCAACGCTGCAGATTTTACATCTGAGTCCTGTTTAGTCTGTTTTGGTAATTATCATATCCACCATCTGTCACAGAGCATATGATAAGTGGAAGGAGCAAGGCTGCCAAGAGATGGGGAGAAGAGAGGGAGCACAATGGGGAGAAAGGGAAGGGGGGAAGATCGAGGCGGAAAATAGAGCAATCGCATGTCATCGTGGTAGCGTGTGTGTCCTCCTGTGTTTGTTTATGTATGAGAGAGGCCGGCTTGCATGCATGTGTCGCTACATGCATTTATGCATGAATGTGTGTGTTTGGCTGTGTGTGCGCGCAGCATGGTGGGTGGGTGTGGTGGGTACAGAGAGAGCTATTTATAGACGCTGCCTTACCTAGCTGCTAGCAGCGTGTTTACGAGGAGCCCAGAGGTATCATGAGAGTCCCAGCAGACAGAGCCCTGCCTGACAACGTTATGTCACCGCTCACCCCACCTCTCTCCCGCCGTCTTCCTCCAATCCTCCAATCCTCCTCAGTCTCAGTACCCGAACGTGCCTCGAAATAGTCGGTGCCACAACAATTCAACAGCGTGTGCTTCCTGCCAAATTTAAAGTCATGCCACCATTTGAACTTAAAAATGATCAGTCTTAGACCTGTTGTATTTTTCCTGTTTAACAAGCACTTTTTAAAGCAGGACATGATTCACAGGATGAACAGAAGAGACAGAGGGAGATGGACATCATGTAAAACAATAAGACAACAGGCTTTGCTGATTCTATGCCAGATCAGTTCTCTTCATTTTCCTGTTAGGATCAAGTCTAAGAATATTAGACCTAGAAAACCGTACAGTAGATTGAATAGGACCTGACCTGGGCAACATAATAAAACACTGAGGCAGCTAAATATTTTCTTTCCTACCTACACAACCATCTGGCAGAGTTATTCTGGAAATTAATGGATCATTTTTTTTAAAGAACACAACCATCAAAATCCTGATGGTCCTGGTGGGAATGAATGCAGACCAGGATCCAGAGAACGTTAGACAAAATGACCAGGTCTGACGTCCCTGATGCTGCCATCTGTTCATTCACTGGCGTTACCATAAAAACAGAAGGCAAACTTGGCAGTCGACAGCCACTTTGTGACTAACACCAAACAGTCTCTGCCTGAAATTTAGGTCGCAGTCTGCACCCCAGAGGGCCGTGCTCATTGGTCACCTGCAGTGGCAAGTGTTCAAATTAAAATCACCTTCAGCTCTGAACTGATCAGGAGGAGATCTACTGAATGTGAACACCAACGCTTGTATTGATCAGTCATCCTCATGACGAGTGAAAATCGTTGCAGTTCAGAGATGACAAGTAAATGAAAGTACAGCTTTTGTTTTTTAGTCTTTGAGCACTTGTTAGACTCACGTTGGGCAAAAAAGGCTCCATCACTTTGGTGTACAGCTGTTGTCAGTCCAACTATCTGCCTGGAGGAAACTTAAGACCCAAAGAGAAGTTTTGGAGCTGGAGCTTTTAGGTCTCAGAATCAGAGAGACTCTGTCGTGACTTTTGTTCCTTGTTTCCTTTTCTTTATTTAAGCTGCATCTGATAATCCTGCAAATCAACGTTTGTTTGTTATTACACCTCTTGTAAAGTAGTGTAAAACATGTTGATCCTTGATTTTTTTTTTCTTTTTCTAATTGATGTGTTTTCATTCATTATTTAGCTAAATAACTAAACTAATGTACATTAGCTGAGGGTTGTTTTTTTTTTCCAAGCACTGTGGAACGTGGGTGGAAGTGATTGCATTCACTTATTTCAAAGGTTTGTTTATGCTGTTACTGACACTCATTGAGAGTGTGGGCTATTTTAAGCCACTGAAAAGCAGTTTCATGCGGCACTTTGAATAGATTGAATCCACAGTGATTGAAGCCCCTTTGAAGCCGCTTCAAACGGCCTCAAGAGTGGACACAATACTTACAAGGTACGATAACGCCGACGCTCTATCAGGACAGGATGCGCTTGCTGACAGAAGCCCAGCTGGAGGAGCTGATCTAATGGGCAAAATTCATTTATTCAAATTAAAACAACATCAAATCTAACGTAGCTTCAATCGTAATTGCTGAGGCAGCAAAGAAAACTAAGGGGGGAAACTTGTGGAAAAGGAGGGCTCCTGCCAACACAGTTGCTCCATCAGCAGATGCAGTTGTGCTCAATCATATTGATTAAATACGTCTGTATATGCAGATCGTATCGGCTCATGGTTTTTGCTTGATGAACAAGAGCAAGTGAATTTAAAGTAGCTGGACTTGTGCGTCTCTTGTGCGAGCGTGTGGGTGGGTGTCACTTTGCATTACAGGGGACGGGAACAGCCCTGGGCACCGCAGGACGGAAGCATGGTTACAGTGCAATATTTATTTATGAGCATGTGTGTTTCGGTCCCGACTGAACATATTAAACAGCTTACACATAATTATTAGAGACACCTCATAGCCACTGGTCCATCATTTCACATGAGCGGTGTTGTGTAAGCAAAGCAGGACGTTTCCTCTGCACATATGAAAGTTTTTGCTCCTGAGCTAATCCACAACTTGTGAGCTTATGAGATTCACCACAGTGTGTTTAAGGGATATTTTACACTTTACGTGATTGGTTGGGTTGTTGTTGCTGCTGGTTAAAACAAATCCCAGATTATTCAGTGTGGTATCAGACTGACTGAGCATCGTCATCTCATTCATACTGTATTTTTCACTCAAGCAGTCGAACATCCTAAAGCTGCTTCACTGAGCCAAGAGCTGTAGCCACACACACACACACACACACACATGCTCATGCACACACATATATGCTGGCAAAGGGGTCCTCTTCAAGCTGCAGATGCATCTGTACTCTTTTCTCTCTCTCTCTCTCTCTGAACCAGATTCATGAATAATAAGTAACGGATGGAGAGATTGAGAGATAAAGCAAATGTGAGCGGGAGGGTGATGGGATGAAAGAGAGGGATCAGAGGGTTAGAGGAGGAAAGGAAAAGTGCCATTAAGACCGTCAGTGACACTATGGTAAACTAGACCACTGGGGAAAGAGACGGTGGTGCGATTTAGGTGAAGAGATGGAGGTGGAGGAAAAGGCAGTGAGGCGTGAAAACAAGAGCGAGACAAGCAATATGCACCGAGGGAAGAAGAGGAGAGTGCAGCGGAGTAAAAGAAATGAAAGGGGGATGGGGGCGGACAGGAAGATGGAGAGGTATTAAGGAAAGATGGGGAGCAGGGGGAGGAGAGGAGGACGAATCAGACGGAGATGAGCTCTGCTTTGAAGCAAGAAAGAAGGCAGAAATGAGTGAAACTGTTGTGAATCTGATGTAATGGCAGAGCGGGTGACAGATTTTTGGTTTCACAATTGCCCGGAAATCGAGAAAGAATAGCTACTTAAAAATGAATGTCCTGCTTCTCATTTTTCACGTTGCATGTGAACGGCACGTTGTCCGATCGCGTCTCTCTGTCACTTTTCTCCTCATTTGCTCCGTCGTTACCTCATCTGCTGCAAAACAGAAGAGGAAGCAGAAACATTTAGTCACTCACTTTAATGGCCGTCAGTGCATTACTGTGTTTTCCCCTCTTCATTATAGTCAGCGAAAGTCTGAATGAGAGGTGAAACAGAGGCTATCATCATCATCATTATCCTTTTATAGACCTACTGTTAGAAGGGAAGTAGGAGAGCTTCAGTAGGAGGCATGAAGGAAACTAGTTAGGAAGTAGGAAAGAGAGGCTGTGATTGGATGAAGGGAGGTAATGGCTGATGGTAAATGAATTGCTATAGATAAAGTTATTTATGTTACGTAAGACTTTCTAACTGAGGTGAAACTGAGGTTTCTTTGACGTCTCTGCACTGCTGTAAGTCGTCTCACAGTGACGTTCGCTAGCCAGACATTAAAGTAGATAAGCAAACATCATAAATGGCGTCTAATACCGATGTGACTGCGCCACGTTGTTTATTTTTACCATCATACAGCTCACGGCGGACCGCTTCCCTCGCCACTCGCCTCGCTTCCACTCCGCTTCAAACAGATAATATAAAAGAGGACACCAGAAACACACACATGCACAAAAAAACACACCTATATGCCACACAGAGGTTTTGGAGAAGCATGAAAGCACTTCACTCTGATTAAGTTAATTAATTCCCTGGTGGTGTGGTGCTGAGACAGACAGAAACTTGTAACAAACCCAGAAAACAGACCTAACCCCCCCAAGTACACACTTTTTCTTATCCTGCTCTTTTCATCTTCCTTTGTCCCAACACTAAGATATGAATGCAGCAACAAGAGCCTGTGACTATTTGAGTTTTAATTTCTTTTCTGGAAGGATTAAGTCCTAATATCCTGCAGTTAAAAGCCCTTCAGATAGATAGAAAGATGGATAAATGGAGAGAAAGAGAAAGATAATTTCCAACTATGAAGAAATTCAACTGGAGCCTCCTTTGTTCTCCCCCTTCATCCTCCTAATTTTCCTCTTGTGTTGTTTTTACTATAATTTACCATGAATACACCCAACGCTCGCACAGCCATGCAAAATCAATTTTTAATTTACAACTGCCGGGCCAAAATGGGAAAACGCTGCAGAGAGATGGAGCTGAGAAAAATGGAGACGCAGATGGGTCTGGAGGTTTTTGCAGGGTTAAAGATTAACTATTTTGGATCGATAACTTCTCGTCTTATCATACGCCTGCAGATTTTATTGAATGCGGCGGCAAATCCTATGCATGAGAAATGGTGAAGACGTGAACCAGTAGTTTTCAATCCTGAGCTTCATTTCCTTTGTTGATAATAAAAACTCTCATGGTATTAACTTGTAGTATAAGAGGTAAGAGAGAGAAAACAGCATCTAGGGCGCGTTAAGACACCCACAACCTGTAGGAGTAACTGCCAACTGTTACTTTACTAAAAACAAAGGCATGTTCTATAGATATGATTGGGAAATTCAGGTGAGGAACCCTCAGAGGACTCATAAAGCTTGTGTTCACCCTCTGTCCCGGGTGTAATCATTCAGCAGGATTTGAACCAGCTGCTGCAGATGGTTCCTAAAACTTCAAATTTGTGCTTTTTACCAAACGCTCTTGTTAATAAGTGGCAATTTTAGTCTGTTTGCTTCGGCTGTTTCCCATCACATTTCTCCCAGTGTGTGATCTGATGAGCTCTCGAATGTGCTGATGATTTATCAACAATGTGATGGACGATCAGTAGAAGAGCAGCGCCGACAGTGTCTCACTTCAGCCTGATGGTATGAAAGATTAATATTCTGTTGCAGCGTTCCCCCTCCCACCCTGTGTATCGTGCTTGTAAACCTTATATACGCGTCCGTGTCCTCCTGTGTTCGTCCAGTGAGCAGGCAGAAAGTGCTTTCCCTCCACCAGCAGAGGAGCTGTGTCTGAATGCATGTGGGCTGAATTATAGATGCATGAGAAATCTAATGGAAAGTGAAGGATGCAGCTGAGTCACATACACACACACACACACACACACACACACATACACAATACACGTGCATGCATGGATGCATAAACTGGCGTATGTTTTACTCAAATGCATGCACAAACAAGCATTTTTGTGTGTGTGTGTGTGTGTTTGTGTGGTAGCTGTTTAAGCATGATTGCACGTGGGTTGCAGTTATAGTACATTCACAGTATTGGCCCAGAAAAGGCTTCCAGAGAGTGTGTGTGCAGGGACATTATGTATGGAGGCGTTTTATAGAGCTGATCAATATGCCGTTGATTGATTCTCTGACAGATAAATCACTCTGATTACCTGCTGCCGTAGCTCCAAATACTTATTGATTGCACATGTGCACACAGCACATATACAGCGTAATGCACAATTCTCAGACAAAAGCACTTTCAGTAATATTCGTGCAGTGATGCAAACACTGCACAAAAAATGTCACAAACATACGAAACGCACGTGCGCAAGTGTGTGATATCTGACCACAGGCCTTTGCACTTACTGTAGTCTCGTTCTCCATGAGATGTGATGGAGTCTCAGTGCACAAATGATGTGGGTGGAGCTAGCGTGCTTGTTAAAAGAAACAGGTCACTGCAGCTTTTTGGCCACAGATGTGTTATGGCTGATGAAATGTTTCTGACTGTAGAAACTACATGTTTCTTTATCCAGTTGGCAGATTGAGAGACACATGACATATTAATGCCAGGTGTTGACTGGTTTCACTGCAGCTACATCAGGACCTTAGTGTTGTACGTGCTTGTCCCATAAAGAGGCACGTATGAATTCAGTTTGCTATAAAACTGTAGTATAATGTCATCTGTGGTGCAGTGGTGTGTGATTTGCATCCTTTTCATAATCCACCTCTTGTGAGTCCTTCATGTAATTGCCATACTAATGTCACACTGTGTTTTAATAATGCAAAATGCCAACTTCACGATGGGTCCACTGCTACACAGTAGCTTATATCACACCTGAACCTGGTCTTCAGGGGGTCGTCAATGCTTTTGCTGCTTTCCCTACAACAACAGCAACAACAGAAACCATAGGTTTAAAAGGTTGGCCACAGACAAACAGGACCACTTAGTGCAGATGGTCAAATTTCTGTTTTATAGGGAGCTGCATGGCAAAATGACCAAAACAGCAATTGCTAAACACCGAGCCGATACGTCACTGTTTATCAGTTTAACTTTCTCCTTAAGTTCACTTAACTTTCTGCTGGGTCAGAGTAGCTGAGCAAGCAGAGGCATAAAGAGCTGGAGGACTACAGCTATTAATCACAAGAGAGGCAATAAAACTACAACATCCATCAGGGCACAGGCTCCTAAACGGCAGCATTCAGCAGTTTGGATTGGTGAATTGATGACCTCTCTTCACATTAAAACCCTTCTCTGTTGCAGCTTAGATGAAGTGAGCAAACAACAAAAAGGGTGAAATCATGTTCAGTTTTTGTTGTGGACACACTAATACACACACACACACACACACTGCAGTACCTGTCAGATCTATAGTCTGGCAGTTTTCCTGCTGAAAACGCTCTGCTCTCCGATTGTCTGCTCAACCTCTCCCATTCTTCATCTCTCATACCTCCTCCTCTTCATCTCTCTGCAGCAGCAGCTCATCATTTTCCTGTGTTTACTGTGCCACTGTCTTTCATTTGGCTCAAACCCACACTTGTTCACTCACTCTCATGCAGACCCTGCCTCACTCTCTCTTTACTGCAGGGTATTATATTGTAGCGGGTGTGTCTCCCCCTGCTTTTGTCTGCAGTGAAGAAAAAATCCCACAAGGCTTGCAGATGCAGAGACAGACTGGGGAGCAGATTGGCGCAGCAACTATAGGGCGTTGATCCATTAGGCAAGTTTTTATGAGCATTTAAATAAGGGGCGCTGTCAGTGTTGATCTCTGCACCAGGACATAATGAAAAATATAGCAGCAAAAAAATAGTAAAATCTATGTCCCATCAAAGTTGGACATATTTTGTTCCTAGGTTTGATGCTAGGTGGTCTGCACTGTGGCGTAGAAACTCTGAATCTAATATTTTCGTATTAGTCTTATTTCCAGGATTTATACAGCATCATCTTCCCCATGATGTGAAGATAAAGATAAAGTGGCTGCACCTAATTGATATTTAAGTAATCATTAAGTAAGTTACATTTATAAGGCACCACATCATCCCTCCATTTCAGCTTTTTGCCTGATAGTATTAAGTCCTGTCATGCTCATTAAGTTTTGTGAAATAGGAGAGGCTGAGTGTGTGTGGGTGTGTCGCCATTACCAACAGTAGAAGGAGGAGGAGGAGGAGGAACAGAGACAAAGGAGAGGAGTGACTGATTGATTAATTAGAAAAAAGAAGCAAAGTCCATCATCAGCAGGAAAAGTCAGACATTTGACTGCTCTGTTGTTGCAGTTTGTCTGTGTGTGTTTGTATGTGCATGCGAGCGGTGAAGCCCTGACGTACACTGCTGTCTAACTGTCTGGTCGGGGGAAGTAGTTTTCTGAGTCTAATCCATTTACTAGTGGCTAATGTCCTGCTGTGAAATGGAAGAGTTTCCTTCCATAACAAGTTACCAGCCATTAGAGAAAGACACTCAGACTGAACGATCACTGGAGTGAAAGTGAAGGACATTACAGGTTCCATTAAAGTTGGAGGACTCGGTGTTTACGAAGTTGTTCTCTTTTTGAGTTTACAACACTCTCACTGCTGGGGGAAGTATTACCTCATAATATTTGGCTTTAAAGAGCTTCATGAATCTACAGGCATTAATTATTTACAGGTCACACTCTGCACTCCAAACTTGTACTCTAACAGCCACTTTCCTATATGCACAGAAACTCAAACCCTCCTCTTACCTTTTGCCTGCATGCTTTTCTTCCTCGTCACACCACGGCCTCCTCTGTTACAGGGAGATTTGTTAGGCTGGGGAAGATGTTTAGACGGTAGTGCTGCTTCGCTGCAAGTGATGTCTCAGTCTTTCAGGCCGTTGTAGCTGCAGCAGATTGATGAAATCATAAATTAGAGCCCTGCCTCATCCTGCCTGGCTTTATAGCTGCAGTAAAACACCGCAGCTACTGTTGAGGAGCAGAGAAAATGAATGAATCTCCACCGACGTTAAGTTCCATGAAACAAAACCCCAGTCGGCTGAACCGAAGCTAAATCAGGCTTTTCTCTGTTGTCCTGTGTTAAAACAGAACAAAAGATGCATTGCTAATTAAATACTTGCAAAAGGGGATTGAAATCCACTGGCATTCATGCTCTCTGAGACTGTAATCTCATCTCTTGTAACATCTAATGTTGATTATTTAACATAGTTTACATAACTTTTAATTCAGGGAAAATATATATAGAACAAAACTTAACTAATAGTATTACTCTCCACCACAGCTGTGTGTGTCCTCTCTGAACAGAAAGCCAAACTTGTCTGGCCCTGCCAAAAACAAGACTGGATTCTGATTGTGAGGCCGTCAACGTGTTCATTATCTGACAGAAATCAACATTTTAACCATAAAACTCCAGTACTATGAAGGAGGTCACAGGTGCGACTCGCTTCTGAACCTGCAGGAGTCTGAGTCTTCATCTTTGTATGTTTAACTTCTCTCATTTATCTTCTCATTTATCTCCTCTCCTACTCGTCACATCCCTCTCGTTGTCCCCTTCTCTCTCCCTGGCCCCCTTTCATCTTTCTTGCTGCAGTGCTGTGTAAAGCCCCTGGTGTATCCTGCTCAGCGCTCAGCCTCTCAGGCTATATTGACCATTAAAGTTTAATTATTAATAGACAGGGGAGGTCTGATCCTGCTGCTCTTACCCCAAGGCTGCACACACACATACGCACACTTAGACTTGCAACAGCTCTAAAAGACAGTCAGAAAAGGTTCGTGTACAGACTAGAGGCTTAAACACACACAGTGGGATGTCAGACTCTTCACATCTCAGTCTCTTTGAGCCTCATTGAGGGTTTTAACAGGGTTAACTCTTGACAGCAGGTTTGTCCATTTAGAATTCTGAATGGAAGAGAAAACAGTTTGGAAATGACACTTTTATACTGTAAAATGATGGATGTGCTCACTCAATCTTTTCTTTTTACACCTGCATGTCTGACTCAATGAAACTCACATGCAAAAATATGCTAATCCACTAATAATGCTACTCTGGCTTCCAGTCGGGCCTACTCGAATATGATGATGACACATGTGGCACCTAATTTTGCAGTAATGCTCTGAACGTGGGTGGAAATCCTACTATATACTTATACACTCAGACTTGATAAGAGCTTTACTTATGTTACAGCTTCGCTTGAGATTAAGTTTCAGAGCTGTCATGGATGCAGGGAGTGTTTTCTCTCTTTTAGGTGACTATGATGTTCCCCATATCCAGGCCTCATGTTGTCATTCTGACCCTGTGTCACATGGTCTTGAACAACAATCTCTCTCTCTCTCCCTCTCCCTCACATGGTTGTGAACAATAGGACTTCTTTCTCAGATTCCTGCCGTCTAATCGCGTTATGCAAGCTCCCACAGACCACAGTCGGTTAGACCCCCCCCCACCCCCAAAAACACACACATAGTCTCTGGCTCTCTCTTCACTTTGTCTCTTTCTCACACTCTCTCTAAAACTGACTAGTGACTAGGGAAACGTGAGGGAAATACAAAGTGCTTCTGTGTGTGTGTATGTGTGAGCTCAGTGGTGCCAATGGGAGAAGAGACCTTTTGTTTTAAAAGCCAAGTTTCAGCCGATTTAAAGGAGCAGCGCAGGCAGTAGACGTCCATCTCGACTGGGGGATAATCTTGGATATACAGTAGTGGGTTTATTTTTAATAGGAACTGTAGAACGTATTATCCACTTATCACGCAGCTCTGTGTTCATAAGTGCAGGTGATGTTCGGACTCATACTATCGAATAGTGTTACTCACGTTGGTGCTGTTTGTTAAGATTACATTGTCATCACTGATAGTTCAGTTTCTAGAAAGACCCATTCACTATTTGATTGTGCTTTATTTTTAAAAGACAGCATTGATATTGAACTGTATTTCCACTATAGCTGCAAGATGACAATTATTATCTGAAACCTGAAGATACTGACTTCACTGGACCATTTTTTTCTCCTCACACTGAGAAGCTGAAACCAGCTGAGACTTTGATCCATTTTTTGCTTGAAAAATGAACCAGTAAAGCAATCAATTGATTAATTTTCTAGATTAATTGACTACCTGTCACAGTGCTAATTTCCACGTCTGTGGACTGGCAGCGAGCTCTCAGCTTAGCAGCCTCGCTCCATACCGTCAATTAGTGTGAGCAGCATCTGAACTCGTCGCTGTGGAGGCCCCCAGAGCGCCGTCCGGATTTATGATCCTTCCATTTTGGAGCCACTGTGCTAAAGTACAGGCGCACCCATGACATGTCATCAATCATCTGACATGCAGTTACTCACTGACTCTCACTGGCCAATTATCACATCCACAGACAGTGAACACGGTACATATTGCACACATGGTAGACATACTGATGACCTAATTCTGCCGCGCACCCTGCAACCTTCTCTTGCAAACACTGTCAATCAAAATGATTCTTTTTCCTGTAGTTTTGAACCGCATTTCAAATGAGTCTGTTTAAGTGCAACCAGTAGAGATTCATTCCAAAGATGATGAAGTCATTTGATCACAATCATCAAGCATGAATGGTGTGTGTGGTGAATTTGGGTCATGCCAAGATGAACAACAACAAAGCCAAGAAGATGACACACTGTAAATAGGAAGCCAGCCAGATCTGTTACATAAACATGCAAAATTGATGACTTCAACACAAGAGCGTAGAAATCAACATAGAACACATAGAAATATATCAAAATTTGATTTAATTGATCCAGTAATCCTGTAAATGTTTTCATTTGATAGGCAGATATGTCAAATGCTTGATAGTTCAGCCTGTCAAATGTTACAGTCTGCTGCTTTAGCTTGTCTGAAGTGTCAAGAAAATAATAATAAGCAGAGTGATCTATGATAAAAAATATAAATGAGGTGCAGCCCTGTACTAAACATACATGAAGATGCAGATAGAAGTAGAACATCGGTGCTGTGATGTTCAGGTTAGATTATTTAATTATTTAAAATGATAATGGATTTTTTTTTTCCAAGTAATAATTTACATCCAAGCCTTAATAATTCTGCCATATCTCAATGAAATGGTGCAGATACATTATATATCTGTGTCTCTACATCTTCCTCTGTCCATCCCATACACACACACACACACACACAGAGGCGGGAACAAGTCGAAGCATAATTCATTTAGCAGGATAGAAAATGGTAGATTTCTAATGACCCATTAATCCGGGTTTACATTTGCACACCCTGCAGGGGAGGAATCGTTTTAACAGTCATCACAAAGCAAACGATAATAAATCACGAGGGGGGGTGGCAGCAGGGGGTAATCTTTTTGAGCAGATGTGCAGAAGCAGAGGTTGGTGGTTCGATTCCATAGAAAAGCACCAGCACAAAGCGGCTTTAATGTCGTGTGTGGCCGACGTCCTCTCCCTGTCTTCCTCCATCGTAAACCGTTTCACCCCGTGTGCGCTCGTGTGGCCTCTGGAGGCCTTGTGCAGTCGATTACATAAGCTGTTCGCAGCTGAATCCCTTGTGCGGCTCTCAGTATCGTTGGCCCCGGTGGGACAGAAACCACTTACACTGGTGATGCTGACAGCATTAGACCGACCAGTGGAGCTACATGGCATCAGCCTGCCAATATGTCTCTGTGAGGGGAGGATTGAGCTTTTCCAATCTGCCGCTCTTCCAAACCCAACCTCTGCTACACCATGCTTGTGTCACTTCGAATGTTAAAGCCAAATACGCTTCAGTTCATTATTTTTGCATGAATGAAAGACTGAAAAAAGAAAGGAATGAATGAATGAACAATAAATAAATGCCAAACATCTCTAAATAGTGCACAGCCTGTGTTGTTTGAGCTGCCAGGCTTAATTGAACGTTGTCGTAGATTATTTTTTTCTTTCATTTTGCTGTCATTCAATAATCCTCCCGAGTCAAAAGGCATTAATCAGCTGCTCGGTGGTTTAAGCAGACGCTGCCTCTTGGATATTGTTGCTGTGGCTTTCCACACGGCCGCTGAACATAGCTGCCGGGATTGCGTGACAAAGTGCAGAAATAGCTCTTGCATCCGCTAACAGCTGATTGCGAATAACAGGACTAAGCAGTTGTCTGGCATCTTCAGAGATCGACCACGGTGGATCACCGAGGGCCCCTGGTGGTCCGTAGGTTTAATCCTCTCTGTGACACCAGATGTAGCTCATGTAACAGCAGCTCAGTGATGGGATTAGAAAGAGCAGTACCTGTTTTTTTGTGAATGAAAATGATCAATTTACAGAAGATACAAACAGACTTGATTTTATCTTATCAATCGATTCAATGATTGTTCATGTTGTATAGTGATTATGTTCATTTCACAGTCAGATTATTTTGGATAAATAATATATCTGCACCTTCCACAGATGTAAGATTAATAACATGAGAAGGGGACACAGTGATCATGTCATGAGATGACTTATTAAAGTCATCCAGTAACTGAGCATTGTAACAGAGCTCTTCTCAACAGTTAAATAATGATTGGTCTGTTGGGGCCATCTGCTGGATACTTTTAGAAACTGCAGAGAGCAATGATGGAAATTTAATGGATTGGTCAATGTATTTCCAGATGGATTAGAAAAAGGAGGTGAAGTTTTACTCTGAAATTTCAGTTCTACAAAGACAATGAGAAAGAAAACTTTGGCTTGTTCCTCGTTACTCTCTGTCCCTTAAAAAGACATGTTTCTACTGAAACAAAATGAGCTCTCATGGAGAATTATTCCTTTATTTCCTGAGTGCAAGATCATGTCATACAGCTGAGAGATGCAACAATGATGAGACAATGAGATGCAACAATTCAATTCTCAAAGGAGAATTGAATTTTTGCATCTCAAAGGAGAATTGAATTGTTGCATCTCATGCAGTGCGTCATTATACCCTTAGAGGGTGCTGTTGTTTTGGACACAGGATTGGAGCAGCAGGACATGTGAGGTCAGGGTTGATCTTGAGATTGAATTGTCGAGCACATGTCTTCATGACTAATTGCATCAGAAATCTTGCTCTTGTTCAGTGCAGACATGTTTATATTTGATCATACAATGACAATGAAAAGAAGCCATGGTATTATTTATTTTACCTTTGAATTCCTGACATGATTTTCACATGAAGTCTTTAAAATTTCATCTCCTCCTGATTTACTCGTGCAGTTGTCCTTATTTTAATCTGAATTATTTATTAGTGTTAGTTTTACATGGTTATTTGCTCCTTACTGGATGCATTTCTATGTGTAAGTCAATGGATAGATGTGAACCCTCTTCATGACCTGCAGCCCGTCCTGATGCTAAATCATGGAAATTGGCATCGCTGACTTCAGAAATGCTAAATATACTCTTTGTTGCTCTCTGGGTCGTACAGTCTGGTCGAAGCTTAAACTGATTGTTGGATTTGGGATTGAAAGAAAAGCAGGCTGAACCGCGCAGGTGATGACCCCGGCTTCTTATCT
>OMNW01016661.1:5290-21325 GCA_900303245.1 Selene dorsalis
TCTATTATTTTTGCAACTTATTTTCCACTCCTGCCTGTTTTAGGGTTTAAAAAATATGCAACATTAATTTATTTAGCCCTTTTTATCACATGGGATCAGACCATCCCTGTTTGAACCAGAATCCGATGTGTGACTGCAGAGGGATGTCTGCTTCACATTTGCCCTAACTTCTGATTCTTCTCATTTTAAATTCTGACAGTTCTGTTTTCTTCACTTTTATTTCTTCTATGAATTCATTATTAAAGGGGTTACTGCTATTTGATGACCATGAAGATTAACTTTGATTATGTCTCTGTTTTTTCTTAGGAACACTAGTGAACACGCAAAGTGGCTCTGGATTTCTGGCATGGCGGCTTAAGAAGATCCAGAGAAAGACCATACTTGTGTCTAAGGAACCGAAAATGCCAACTGCGGGAGGAGGTGGTCCGACACAGGAAAGGGAGCTGCCTGTGACTGGTGGTCAGCTAGATGATGAACGTTGTAAAGAAGTCATATCTTGATGAACCACACCAGTGACAAAGAAGTCATCATGCAGAAGATGAAGGAGACCTTTGAGAGCAGACAGCACCTCATCCACAACCCCAGTGACTCTAACACAGTACTCTCTGTGTTTCCAAGGCTGCTGGATACTAAAGGGCTGGTCAGTATTAGCATCCTTTTCTGTTAGCACCATAGCTGAAAGCTTATCTTTTTATGGTCAGATTTATATTTATTTTTTTTAAATGTGTTTTTCTTTGTGTTGCTGTAGATACTTAAAAACTTCAGTTAGGTCTGGACCAGAACTATCTGCCAAACCGCTGGAGAAGTGGCATACCTCCTATAAAGGAAAGGTGGTCAGAGAAGCAGAGTGCCTTACTTCTACCCCAGTGCTCCAGAGTTTGCTGAAGTCTGCCAAGAATCAATACAATGACGAATCATCTGAGGATCAGCCTGGTATTCAGTTACAATTAAATGATTTTAAATGTATTGGGTCATACACATACATATGATAGATAGATATAGATATATAGAAAGCCTGCACAGAGCAGTAAGCTAAATTTGAATTTTAAAAGTGAACATTTTGTTGTGTTTCAAATAAAGCTGACCCTGGACATTTTTGCTTCTTGCAGAATGGGACAGTGATGTGGCCTCTTTCCTACTCCTCTTGCATATCCTACCACCTCAGCCCATGAAAAAGAAATCACTGAAGATCAGCGCATCCCAGGCTATGGGCAACCTAGTTGTGTTTCACAAGGTACATACTGGGCCACAGTAGGTGCATTAAGTAGGAAACGTAAGTCAGACTAAAAGACCATATGACGCTGTAACCCCCCACCCTAGTCCTGCAGGAGCTTAGAAGAACACCTACAGAGCCACCAGGAGAGCCATCAGCAGCCATGCCTTCTTGCTTCTGGGACCAGCAAGCAGACCATCAGCTCTTTCTACATTGTGATGGACAAGAAGCTCATCCCCTGCCAGGGAACCACATCACTGGCAGCCCTTGAGCTTTTTAAGGTGCATTTTGTGTTGAGTGTAAACTATGATGATGCTCTCAGCAACCTGTACACATTTCTCCAGACAACAGTCTACGGTATCGATGTGGAAACCACCAAAGAAAGCCCAAAGGTAAAAGAATGAAGAGCCAAGTTCATGAACAGGAGCTGAGAGCCATGTTCTTGAACAAAAAACTCCTGTAGGTTAGGTTAAATTTGGATTATATCCAGGATTTGTGTTGACACAACAAAAGAAAACTTAAAGGCAAAGATGTTAGCCATATTCATGAATAGGAGTTCAGAGCAAAATTCTCGAACAATGTATAGGTGTCACATTTGTAGATCATTGCATCATGCACCTCATGAGTTAATTCAGCACCATAAGTTTTTGCATGGATTATATCCTGGCAAAAACGCTGTTTTGTTTTGTGCTCAAGAAGGATGTTCACTACAGTTCAAAAGTTTTGCGGGTTTTTGAAAGCATTTAAATAGTTGCCATAGCATTGGTAACATGGGCCCAAGCACTGATGTGAATGTGCAAACACCACTTCAGTCAGATTTAAGAGAGCAGATCCCACAAGAAGATGGCTCTGATGTGGACTTGGATGGGATAAATCAACTCTCTACATCTCATGTCAAAATAGCAGGCAAAAGGAATGTGTGCTTCGATCATAGCAAAATTACAGGGAAGCGGTGTTGCCAACAATGTTGTATGTCGATGAGGTTCATGAAAATCTTAAAGAACAAGTGTTAAGTGTTGTGCCTGTCACAAATCCCAGTAGAAGTGCAGGGGAGGATGTCTTCAGTAAAATGTATAATCCATTTAGTGACTTAAACACCAACTCTAAATGGTTTAAGTATTTTAGTGAGAAATGGGGTGTTGTTGAACCGGTGGAAATTCATCTAGGAGTACAATATGATTCCAAGAGAAACAAAGTATGTGGAAGATATGAGCAGGTACCAGTAAATCTATATATAGAAGACCATCACCGGCTCTTTAAAGATTTGTATCCTCAAAATAATTTAATCCCAAAACATCACTTCATGATCCATTATCTGAATGTAAACACAAAACTGGTCCTTTATTGCATGTTTGGAGTATGACATATGAAGCAAAATTAAAATTAAAAACTTCAAAAACATAAAGTCCCTTGTGTCACGGTCCGTGTCTTTTGTACAAAGTCACTGTACTGTTTGAGTGCCGTGTTTTTGTCTGAAAGCATGTTGTGAGCAAAATAAAATTATTTTCAGTGCAGTAACTATTTGGAGTGATTTGTGTACATGTATGGTGGGAGGGCTAAACACGAATCAGTGTTTTTGTTATCTGTTTCAGTGTTAATAATGTACACTATAATAGTTATTAAATAACACTAACCAGTGTTAATGTCATTTATTACACATTAATAACACTGAGAGTTATTAAATAACACTGACCAGTGCACATTTTATTCATTGTAGCGTTGATAAATAACACTGGAAAAGTTTGTAAAGTAACACTATTATAGTGTTTAGAATTTCAACACTTTCAAAAGTGTTAAAGAAGAAACAGGGAATACCAAAGAAAGCGGAGGGAAAAAATACATAGTGATCCAGAGCTGAAGGAGGAATATCTGAAAAGAGAATATCTGAAAAGAGAGAAGCAAAGCTGGAAGAAGGCTGCACGGGTCTGAAATTCGACACCCCAGATAAACAACACCCCCTGATGCACATACTCAAATTTCAGCCCCCAAGCTCAAAGCGTTTATGAATTATTCCCTAAAAAAAACATTAAAAAGGCCTAGAAGAGGCCTAGAGGCCTAGAAAGCCAGACCCCCCCAACAGCTGACCTTTGACACTTCTGAAGGTTGCACGGGTCTGAAACAGTGGTCGCCTGTGGCATCCTGATGCGCATACAAAAATTACAGCTGCCTCGTTCAAAGCTTTTGTGAATTATTAAAGAAAAGAGAGTTTTCCACCTTCTGTTCATGTCAGGGCAAAAATTTGTCTTTTCAGCCTCTGTCCCGCGACCTTTGACCCCAGCGAGCCCAGAATTGGGACAGAGGACCCCCAGTGAGCCACTAAACAAAGTGTTGCAGAATGTTCCCTATGGGGGGGGGGGTTCTTACATTTGAAACAACTCGCCACTGCTCTCGCTTCCACCTTCGCTGACCTCCTCAGCAGAGTCACGCTGCTGGTCTGTGCCAGTGGAAGGAGCAGCCTGACTGCCAGGTGGCTGGGAGACAGTGGATGCATCTCCTGCTGTTGTGGCTGGGACATCAGTAACAACCATGTTACGTTTTTCCAGCTCCTCAATCAGCCTTTAATAAAGGAAACAAGAAACGGTTAGCGGTGTTCATTCATTCAAATAGGAAAAGATTCAGGGAAAAAAACATCTTTTCCACATACCTGCTGACGATGTTGCCAGACTCCATGATTTCACAGACCAGGTCGTAGGAGAAAATCCGCCCAGACTTCAGCAGTTCAAAGGCGTCATCTTTGGCCTTTGCAACGAGTTCATCGATTTGCTCCTTTGTGGCGGTCTTCATGCAGGTATGTCGGAGGTGAACTCCAAGGGCCTGCTGGGTCTTGTTGCACACTGGGCACAGGAGGAAGTGGCGGTGGGCAGCACTGCAACAAACAACAAGCCAATTTGAAGCTGTTAGTAACTATCCAAAAGTCAGTCATTTTGTTTTGTAAGGGTCTGGGACTGCCTTGAGGGAGACACAACATTTTGTTGGGCCAGGAAGACTGTCAGCAATCCCCTGGGCCTGCTGCTGGGGGATGGGATTCATTTTGAGGCACCCGGGAGGGGGGGGGGTTAAGCACATTAAGCCCTAAATCTATTTTATAGGCCTCTTCTCGAAAATTGCATACCCATGATGAGGATATCTGAATACGTTTGGTGTCATAGTAAAGGGAACATTTGTGAGATTTGTTAAAAATGTGTAAATATCACTATGTGTTACTGCTGAAGATGATGATAGATGAAGATGCACAGCACAAATGAAACAAATTTCAGGTTTGCCAAAAAAAAGAAAAAGAAAAAAAAAGTTCTCTCGAACAAATCATAATACAATATGTGAACATTATCTCTGCAAAGGTTGATTCAGTTCAACACCACCTGAATGAATTCAGTTGAAATACTTTATTGTCATTTACATGCAGCTGTGCAAAGAATCCCATTTTGTTGCATTTGTTTCTCCCACAGCTGTGTTGAAGTAGATAAGAATAAAAATAAACCTAGTTAACTGCCACGTGAATTTCCCTGTGTACAAATACATCATATATTTCACTATATTTGTATTTCACTGACGGTGTTCAGTACTGTAACATTACAATAATAAATCAGTTGGTGGAAAAGTGTAAACAATGTATATCTATAAAACTGCAAACTGTAAAAACACACATCTAACAAAACAACTGTCATGCATCTATTTGCACATCAGGCAGGTATTATGTGTCATGCCACAGCTGGAAGCAGTTCTTCTTGGAGGAGAGGCAGAGAGGAACCTTACACCCCCTGCAGTACACTGCTGTCTTCACCCTGGAGATTCCAGCATTGTGACACCTCTTGCAGTGTTTCCTGGCCCTTGATTCCTTGTTGTTGAAGAATGCGGGCATGCAAGTGGTGGGGGTTGGGGGCGGTGTGGGGGTTGCTGAGACATTAGAAAGCTCAAGCAGCTCCTTGGCCAACTGTTCCCTGAAGGTCTTTTGGGTGAGGGGCTTTGTCTGGGTGGGGTGCTGCCTGATCTTGAACAGCTCCTTGTGTAAGAGGTAACTGTTGACGACAGCGATGTCCACAAAGTGGTAAAAAAAAGTCCTGTACCACTTGGTGGTCTTGTGGCGGACGCTGTAAAATCCGATCAGCCCGTCAGACAAATCCACGCCACCCATGTTCTGGTGGTAGTCCACGATGCAGTCTGGAACAGGTACAGGCTTTTTTTTCCACTCACCAGCCTCCTTCAGTTTCCTCCTCACCGTCTGTCCACTGTAGGCCTGGTGCACCGTGGAGCACATCGTCACCTCTCTCGTGTCCATCCACTTCACAAAGAGGAGTTTGCCGCTCCTGATCCAGCGCAGGTCCCCCCTCTCAGCCTTCTTGGGCAGGTCGTTGGTCCGTGTCTGTGGGAAGCTGGTGTGATTTTTTCTTATGGTCCCACAACAGCCAATGTTCTTTTTGGACAGATCGGTGAAGAGAGCAGGGCTCGTATAAAAGCTGTCCGTGTACAACCTGTAGCCGCTGCCGAGGAGAGGAGAGGTCAGAAGGTCCATCACCACAGAGCAGCTCAGACTGTGGCCTGTGGGAGAATCTATTTTGCCCTTGTGCACAAAAAAATTACATATGTAACCTGTCAATGAATCGGACAGCACAAACAGTTTGTATCCCCAATTTGTGGGCTTGCTCTTGATATACCGCTTCATACTGTTGTGGGCTGTGCTGGGGACCATCCGCTCGTCCACGGACAGGTTCTGGTACGGCTGGAACAAGGCTTTGCAGGCGTTGGCCATCTCTGTGTAGAGGGGCTTTATCTTGAAGAGGCTGTCATACTCTGCAGTGTTCCTTTTCTTTTCATTCTCTTCATCTTCCTTTGGGTTGCTCAGATGAAGGGACCACAAAATGGTCTCGAAGCGGTCCCGTGACATCTTTTCACCAGGGAAGGCGAAGTTGTACGGCCATTTCTTTCTCCAGTAATCTGACCTCTGGTGGACTCTCACGAGGCCGGTGTAAATGATAATGGCTAAAAAGGTGTGGAAGTCCTCCACTGTGAGCGCCACCCACTTGAAACTCATCCCAGCTTGCTTTCTTTTGGCAGCATTGGCATTTGTGTTCTCAATTATTCTTCTGACAACAGGAGCAGAGAAGAAAAGCTGAAAAAGGCCCAGGGCAGACCATGCTGTGGTGGTGTCCAATGTGGGTCCAGGGGTCCTGACTGGCAGGAATGTGGGAGGTTGAGGATCGATGTCCTCCTCCTCTCTGTCATGCCATCTGTCCTCCTCCTCACTTTCTGTAGGTGTGATCCTCCCGTTTCCAGGCTTTTTGCTAGCTGGGGAAGAAGTTCCCAGAGAGGAGCGTCCTCTCTTCTGCTGGGTGGGGGGAGGAGGTGTTGACTGACGGCATGGTGAAACTCCTGGGCCACTGGCAGGGTGTGGCTCGTAATCCTCATCCTCATCCTCATCCTCATCACTGTAACCCCAAAGGCAGGAAACGTGGTAAAAAAATAAACACATACTTTGCTGTGGAAGTCAACGCACACATACACACACATGCATTACATACATACACACACACACACAATGTGCAGTTGTCCTATCATCATTTGACTGGACTGGACTTGAAGCTTGCAGCTGGACCCTGTCATGAGGATGAAGACACCACTTCTGTGAGCAGAGTCTGTGGCGTTCTTCACTGTTTTTCTTCTTGTCCATCACATCACATCACATCACACACCAACATTTGCCTGGACACAGCTGCTGGCTCTGGACAGATTGGACATTTGACCAGGACAAATCAATAAAAAACAACATTTATCGGGCAGTCTGTACCTGTCCGACGATGGAAGCCAGTAATCCGAGTCACCGCCGTCCTGTGTGAGCTCTTCCTCCTCTGATGAGGCACTGACACACACCGGGCTCTCGGCCTCCTCCTCCTGCGGCTCCGGTGCCTCCACAGCGGCAGAACATCTCCTCAGCTCTCCGTTGGACATGTTACTCAGTAGAAAACTCACCGCACATGGTCCAGTCTGCACAACAACCGGCGGCCCCGCGCTCTGCTGTGCCTCGCGCGCTGCTCTGCCTCTCGCGCTGTATATCCGCTGCTGCTCATCTGCATGCGAATGGGCGGGGCTCTGTCTCCACGACGGATTGGTCGATTTGAGTGATTGACGCCTCATTCGAATCGTTAGAGCCAATAGAATGAAGCCTTACTCACAGAAAGGAGCTCGACAGCCCCGGTTTGTAGTGGCAGGCTGCTTCCCCAGGGTCCTAAAGTCCGTCACAAAATCCTTTTCACAGCGTGACCCTGGTGAACATTTTCGCTTGTTTTTTTAACGCACACAAAACAGGTGATCTCCTAGGAGTAACTGTAATATTCTCAGGTTATATGTTTTCCGACCGGTCCCTGAAGTGCACATAAATGTGATGTGATTGGCACATGGTCATGTGTGTTTACTTCCAGATGTACACTGCAGCAGCACGTCTGTGTTGGCTTGATTTATAATGACAAGACAGTGACCCGCTACATCAGGCGTGGGCAACTATTCCACAAAGGGCCGGTGTGGCTGCAGGTTTTTGTTCCAACCAAGCAGCAGCACACCAGACCTGACTCATTTAATCAACTGATCTCAGTCTTCAGGCAGTTGATTGGTCAAACTGTGTACTCTTGGTTGGTTGGAACAAAAACCTGCAGCCACACGGCCCTTTGTGGAATAGTTGCCCAGGCCTGCTACAACACGCGCAAACCGCAGTATTTAAATGAGGGTTTTGCACGTGGTCATCTTTTCCACCACGGAGAGCGTGGACAGAGAGCTGGATCAAAGCAAACACTTAATAGAGAGAGAAAATCAACATGTTGTTGAGCTGCAGCAGAAGAAACATGGAGGATTATCTTTGAGAAAGTAAATGTGGTTGGTAAAACAAGAAGAGAAGAGATGAAGAGAAGAGAAGATGAGGAGATAGAATAAACAGGGAAGAGCTGCTGTGACCAGTGCTGAGCAGCAGGTGCAGATCACTGTAGCTGAGCAGGTAACTGGGACACCTGCTGTCAGTCACTGGGCTGGATTTGCAGCTGTGGCACAGAGCTCAGGTGGGACACTTCAGGCATTTCAAACTGATTCCACAAAGGGCCGTGTGGCTGCAGGTTTTTGTTCCAACCAACCAAGAGCACACTGTTTGACCAATCAACTGTCTGAAGACTGAGATCAGTTGATTAAATGAGTCAAGTCTGGTGTGCTGCTGCTTGGTTGAAACAAAAACCTGCAGCCACACCGGCCCTTTGTGGAATCAGTTTGACATCCCTGAAACGCCCTGACGGCAGCGGTGACCTCTCTCAGTCCTGGTCCCAGAGCTGAGCAGCCTGGTGCAGGACAGGAGAGATGTGCGGTGTGTGTAACCAGCTCAAAGGACTTTTAACACACCTGAAAACCTGCCACAGTTCACTGATATGACCCAGACACAAGGAAACAGATGAAAGATCTTTTGTCCTGGAAGGTATTAACTCAATAACTGCAGCCATTTGTGTGCAAAGCTGTGCCAGTTAAGACGCCTTTCAAACATGCTACATAAAGATGCAAAAGAAGCCACTCTGGTTCAGGTTTGATAAATCACATTGCATGTGTTAAATAAGTCTATTAGCATCTCCTCCTCCAGGATCGAGTATAAGTGTCTGGCAGAAACGCCCGTATTTGCATATTCATTAAGGCAAACGTGCAAAATGGATTGTGAGTGTTATTTTGCCTGTTTAAGAGTAAAATAAGTCCTCAGTGCACCTGGTTAGAAGATCAGCTTCAACATGTGTTTGTGCATGCAGTCAAGTTCGCACACATTTTCACACACGCAAACTTTCAGTGAATCAGGCCTTTAGAGCCAAGCTTTCCTCCTTGCACACCTCCCATGCAGCTCACACTTGCACACAGTCTGACTGTAGCGGCGTGCCCTGTCACATCAATGGGAGTAGGAGCCTGCTGGAGGTCCTGTGATGACATCGTAGGGTTTTGCAGACTTCTTTCAGCATCTTGTGGTCTGCTCTCTGGGTGAACTTGCTCAGAAAGCCAGACTGGATTTCCTCCATTTGTAGACTATTTCCCATACAGAGGAATGGCTGGTTTCAAATAGTTTTGTGATCTTTTTGAATGTCTTACCAGACTCATGCTATAATGCTATAATCTTCTTTCTGAAGGCCTCAGACGGCTCTTTCGATGGTGTTCCCTCTCACCAAACCAGATGTCTAAGGTTTAAATAGAGCAAGCCTCCTTCAGAAAGCTGAGTAACCATGTTCAGATCATGTGCACCTGATGTGATTCACCTGTGTGAGATTTTAACCATTTTAAGTGGGAATAAACGTGGGGGTGTCCTAACTTATTCCTCACCATAAATTACATTTTACAGAAACATTTAAAGTCTTTTCTTCAGTTTAAATTCTTTAGTTATGTTACTTGAATCTCCCAGTATTGTTAACATTGATACAGTTTTGTTTTGTTTTCAATTGTCAATCACTTGCAAACAGAATGCAGCAGTGAAAACACCTGTAACCAATGAGATCACTTGAAAATCAAAACTTTAACCCTGTAAATAAGATTCAGTTTGCTCTTTGGTTTGCATAAAAATTGAGGCCCATGTTGGAGAAAGAATCAGAAGTAGAGGTGTTAGGACAAGGACGAGGAGGAGGAAGAGTAGGAGGATGAGGAGAAGGAGGAGGACAAGGAGTGGCAAGTGGAAGAAATAGGATAAAAAGTCACAAATGAGATCCAAACAACTCTAACTGACCATGTGATCAACCATGGGCTGAGTGTGCAGGAGGCTGCTCAGAGGCTCCAACCTCATCTGAGCTGCTACACTCTCTGTCCAGAGACGACATCCTTAGTGATGTTGATGAGGTGCTGTGGCCGCAGCACTAGACGGGATACAGAGTAATACTGCCATACTGTAATTTCAGTTTTGTCTGTTTAAAAACAAAAGTGTCCCCACTGCATTTGTGTTCATAGTTTTATTTAAAGCACGCTACAAATAGAAATGCAAGACTCTAGATGATAGTGTCTCATGTTTGGCACATCAGTGAGCAAATGGTAGGTGGCAAAGGCTACTGATTTGCTGTTTGTGTGTAAAGTGTAGGGGAGAAAATATTTAGAGATATGTAAGGACTATCCCCCGAATACGTATTGTGTCCTTCTGGTGATAAAAAGAGGAACTGTAGTGTTTTTGTAGTGTTTACTGTATCTAAATCTCAGAACCTTACATTACACATATGAGACTGCCATACAGGGGTGGGGGGATACCTATGTTCACACCCCAGCAGGAGGCCATTGTAGTTGAGATGGTCCATCAAAGCAATGCCCTTACACTGGGGCATGTGATGTTGATGAAGTGCTGTGGCCTGACCCAGCCCAAAGATGAGATGAAGCTCAATGACTGTGTGATTGATTGTGTACAGTCTGTAGATTTTTCTACCTTTCACAGTGCATTGTAGGCTGTAGACTTTCATTTGATCAATTTCAGGATGGATTTTTTTTCAGTACCTGTTACTATAGTTTATGTTTGATGATTGCAGAGTAAATACTAAATCCACAGAGTTGTAAAGTTTGTTTTTCTTTACTTTTGTTGAAGGAAAATTAATATGCTGTACTGTCATGTGATCAGCAAACATGTCTTCATGAGCGTCATGCCCTGAACACTGTTTTCAGTTTTTGGTGCAGTGTGTGATGACTGCTCAGCAGTGTTTCTATTTTGACCGATTAGTGCAATATCTGAAAACATGGTTTGTGTTTGAGTGCAGGTTAAACTACTGTGAGGTGACGGTTTGGTTTTGCACAAAGAATCAGAGGTTTTGTGAATTTAGTTTGAGAAAAGAGTTTGTGTTTATAATTCTGAGAAAAGAGCAGGAGAATTCAATGTGTTTTAACAAATGAGAAAAACTGTGTCTTAGGTCAGGGATGGCAGCTATAGATTAACAAACCACTCAGTGACCTTCTGAACATGGAAGAACAGCCCTGGTGTCTGGGTGGAGATATTCAGAGATTATAGAACATAACTAAATAATTACAGAACATGATACTCAATCTTGTCTGTCCAACTCAGAGGTTAAGGATCTGAGTGTTACCCAGTGAAACTTTCCATATAACTAGAGACCTATTGTATCTCATGACAGATCCTTCACTACTAGAACTAGAGTCTCAACAAGGCAATATTAGAAATGAGTGGTTACCATCCCGGTTTACTGTGATGAACAAAGTGAACAAACTATAGGCAATAGTAACCATACTTAAGAAACAGAAATTGTAGTTCTAGTAGGCAGATCAACTCAAAGGTTGGGTTCTTGCTCTTTGCCTTAAATATCCAACCAGAACAAAGACACTATTGAATCACATATCAATAGGAATTTGCATGGAGACCCCACTCACATCTGGAGACCTTTGACCATCAGGGATTGTTTCACATGATAATGCACCTCCTAAATCTTTGTACTTCGCACTGAGACCATCAGACATGCAACATTTCAAGGGGTAGACAGGAGGTGTTAATGAGACACTTTAGAGTGATGAGAAATGGTGAGGTTTGAACCGAGGTGGTTGATTCATTTACAAATAACCACAGGTATAATACACAGAAAGTGGTTCCACCCAGTCCGGGGAAAACTTCCATTGTTTCAGACGCAACGCTTCAGGGTTGTGTGGGAAGCTTGTGGTTCAGCAGGTCTGGTCAACAGATGGGCAACTTGATTTAGTGGTTTCAGTATCTGTGCCACAAGCACCAGTTTTTGTGTCTTTTCACATGACTGTATGGCTTCTGTGTAATATGTGGAGTCCCTGCCTTCATTTGAGGTGCATGTCACGTGTTTTGCATAGAGTACTGTCGTGGGAGAGCCAGAAATGTGGCGAGTGGGTTGACCCATTCATTTAGTTGTTATTTGAGTTGTGTTTGGGGCATGTGAAAAGGGTTTACACAATTAGATGTGCAATATCACTATGTTTTTTACTGATGAGTGCATTGTTTCACTTGCAACAGACAGTAACATAAAATCATAAGCTGGGTCAAAGTACATTTCCTTGAACTCAGAAACTTTGACCATAAGGCTTTTCAGCCTCAAGGTGACTCTGAAGAAACAGGTATGAAAACCCATTTAGATTTTGATTGTAATGGAACTTTCACTATTTTTATCCTAAAGTAATGTTCATCTGCAGATTGTTGACCAAGAACTAAATGATTATTTGACTGAAGGGACATATATATGCCTTACACAGTAGTACTGTGAACATTCAATGCTAAAACAGTACAGTAAAGTAGACTGTACCTGTTGTCAGAAATGACCACTCTTGGTCTTCCTCCTTCTTGCCCCCCTCCTCTGTGTCTCTGATTGTCTCTCCATTGTTGGTATGGGCTTGCAGGACCAACTTGCTTTCACAAACTGAACTGGCTTATATTGGTTTTCACATCATGAGAAGCAAGTGTGATCAATTTTGAGCTGTCTTCCATTTAAAGCATGATTCAGGTCACTGTTTGAGCTTTCAGCCCCATGTATTTGTTACTGCATAAACATAAAATGATGAAATATCATTTTATGGGTGAGGCCTCCTCATGTTTCTAATGGTGTCACGTTAACCTTACATATGCCTGGTCAACACTAAGTTACCACATCCAAAGTGATCTCATTATTTCTTATCTCGGATCCAAGTTATTTTTTAAAACTTTAATATAAATCTCAAAACTTTTGATATATTGGTCCAAACAAAAGGCCAGCTGCTTGTGGTCATCATCAGTGTCAACCTGTACCACCCCTCTTATCTTTGTTTTGGTATCAGTCTCATCCCTTTGCCAGTTCTCATGGGCTCCAGATGTTTAGCTGTGAAGCTTCAGGTACTTTCCAACACTCACACTCTCGACCCCTCCCCTCTAACTCTCTCTGCCTTCAGAGTTTTACTATTTTTTCCAACATAATTCCTCCCTGTACACACACACACACTTTCACCCCTCCCTTCTCACTCTCTCTACTTTCTTGGAGTTCAGTGCTTTTCCAACAACTTCTACCACACTGGAGTGTGACACTCAGTGATGCAGATGAAAGAATGGATGGTATGGAAAGATAAAAGATGATCTTGCTCCAACTCCTTGGGTCAAGGCAGAGATCAGTTTCATGGGGGGGGTCACCATCTCCCTCCTCAGGTAGAATATCTAAATCTAATTTCCCATGGGATCTCAAAAACCTCACCTGTGTAGAAACAGAGCTGTTACTATCTAGTATCATCATTTTGATCACATAAAGATCACAAAGAGAGCAGATGGACAACCTTTAACTGTACAGTTTTTCTCGTCATGGAATATTTTTTCCTGTCTTTAAATTTCACATCATGGATTATTGGCCTTTTCAACCATAACTTGTGATTTTTTAATGATATTAATCAATTACAAATAATACGTACTTCCCTTTTTAACTATTATGCAAATGTTTTAACCATTTGTTTAAAATTTAGGCTACACCAGTACACAGTGTTACTCTCTCAGACAGCGCTAACTTTAGCAGTAGGGTCACTGAACGTGAACCAAGTCCCCCGCCCTGGGTGGCAGTTCTCTGTCTGTGTGCAGTAGGTTCACAAAGCATGAGTGAGTGAGTGAGTGAGTGGCACAGTGATTCACGGACCACATGGCAGTTCCACTGTCGGCCTGCATTCTCGCTGCTCAGTTGAACTGAGAAAAGAACAAATCAGTTCAGGAAGTGATCCTGTTCAGTTCGTTCACTCAAACTCACGTTTAGCTCAGTTGGTAGAGCAGACCCCTGTCCGTGAACACAAAACAGTGAAGCCGTCTGAGCTGGCTGTGTCATTAGTTTTTGATGAGATGGCCATAAAAAAGCATCTGGACCACAATCCAGTATTGGACAGGATAGATGGACTCATGGTCAGTGATGTGCAGTCAGGGGAGGCAGTACCTACCCTAGGCTGTCAGGAAAATTGAAATTATTAAGTTTAAGATACAGGTCAGTAATCTCATACACATCATCAGACATTTCCAGGTTGTGCTCAGCCATAAGTCAAACACATCCTCATCACAAGGATAGTCCTTAAAACAGCAGTCCTCTCCACATATTTCTATCTTTATTTGACCAACTGACTGCATTATTGAAGGATCACTATCTCATTATTTTGACTTAATGTCTCATTATTTTTGACTTAATATCTCATTATTTTGACTTAATGTCTCATTATTTTGAGTTATTATTTTTTCCATCAAGTGGCAGAAATGGGCTTCAGTGGAAAATGCAAAAATACGGTTCAGTCTGGGAAACGTACTAAAGTAGCTGTTTATCTTGGTAACACAGGGCTGATAGAAAGGGTTTATTTTTTTCATTTGATTTGAATTGTTAATAAATTATAGTCTGTAACTGATCCACACTCCAGTTCAGCTGGCGGTGGTAAAGTTCCCTTAAGTTGGCTGCAAAAGTGGCCAAAAAACAGAAAAGAAGAAGAAGAAGGAGGAGGAGGAGGAGGGGTAGGAGACCGCAGTGAAGTTAGTTTGAAGTTAGATATTGGACAGACCTTCACTCCAGCAGGCCGCTCCAACATTTCAAGTGCACCCGTACTGCAGACTTTACAGTAAACACAGGGACATGGAAGACGGCTACAGCGTGTACCAACTTCCTGTTTTCAAAATGAAAATGTGGGATATTTAAAACAGAGATACTGTGTTTAAAGCTATTGAGAAGCTAACAGCTAATATTCACATATAAAAATTAATAAAAAAAAAATATTACGAGATTTAAATGTAAATCTCTGTGTATCTCGTGCAGCCAGTGTCGTACTATGATCCCACACTGATTTTGAGATACACCCCTTGTATTTACATTTTAAATGTCTTAATATTTTTTATTAATTTTTATATGTGAATATTAGCATTTTAGCTCAATAGCTTCCAGGTCATGTGACCAGTTGACCCAGAATCAGTGTGGGATCATAGTATACCACTGGCTGCACGAGATACACAGAGATTTACATTTAAATCTCTTAATATTTTTTTTTTAATTAATTTTTATATGTGAATATCAGCAGTTTAGCTCAATAGTTTCCAGGTCGTGTGATCAGTTGAGCCAAGATCAGTGTGGGATCCTAGTACTCCACCTGCTGCATGACATACACCTGTTGGAAGTCGGTACACTGTAGCCGTCTTCTATGTCCCTGTGTTTACCGTAAAGTCTGCAGTACGGGTGCACTTGAAATGTTGGAGCGGCCTGCTGTACCAGAGACACTTAAATAGGTACAGCCAAAGTCCTTCTAGAAGGACTTTGGCTGTACCCAGAGCAAAGGTCTGTCCAATATCCAACTTCAAACTAACTTCACTGCGGTGAGGAAGAAGAGGAGGAGGAGGAGGAGCGTCGACCGGAATAGCATGCGCTCAACTTTTATTTCCTATATGTACACACCCACACACACACACACACACCGCCTACATTCACCGCTGCTTTAACTTTTCTGTGTAGACTTGATCCAGCTGTCAATAGCTGGTCTGACCAGCACTTCCATCCCGTCCCGTCGGTCCGGATCATGAGTTAATCCGCTGGAAGCTGGAAGTCTCTCCGGAACATCTGGAAGCGACAGGGCGCTGATCTACAGCCGTGACCGAGGGGAGTGTGTGTGTCTGTGTGTGTGTGAGAGAGAGAGAGAGGACACACACACTAGGATAGGAGAAATCCGGTCTAGTCCTGGATCCCTCCCGTCCCCTCCCGGTCGGTTGACCCCTCCCGGGCAGACACTGAGGCCACCGTCCCGTCCTGATCATGTAAGTCCAGCAGCGCCTGCGGTGCGCTCTGTTTGTTCTGCTCAGTCTGGCTGTTGTTGTAGTGCAGGGGGGCTACAGGTGTCATTTGTAGAAGTCCCTACACATC
>OMNW01016662.1:5454-23100 GCA_900303245.1 Selene dorsalis
GATGTCTATGTGTGTGTGTGTGTGTGTGTGTGTGTGTGTGTTTGTACTCCTATCATTGTGAGGACAAGTGTGAATTTTAAACCTTTGGAGTGAGGACCATTTTGTAAAAAGAGGAAATGTAGGCTGGTCCTCACCATATTTTCACTCTAATGGCTTCTAGAGGCTGTTATTATGCATTTCTCCAAGTTTCAGAGTGGTCGTCAGAAAGATGCCAATATGGGAAAATTTGTGGAAAAACTTAAGGTGTGTGTATTTCCTGGATACACACACTTTTTGCTCCTTGCTGCCTCCTACTGTCAATACAGTACTAACCACATGAAGGCCTATTCAGTCCTGGTACACTATCTCACTATCATCACAAGTGAACGGCTTTAAGCAGGTGTTCTTCTGTTTTCCTTACACTTTACATGACCAACACACTCATTAAACATGCGGTTGAATCTAAGCCACCTATCTGCTGTCTTTATAATTTGCTCTCCTCACCTGGCCTATTTGTCAGATAAGTCTCATGTAAGATGCATGTTAAAAGAAAGGCAGCTACAGGGTAGGGATCATGTGTACAGCACATTATCTCAATGTGTGTGATGTCCTCAGGACCACCAGAGTGAGAGTCAACTTCACCAGTGTATCCAGTTAGCTGTAGTAACTATGGACGGCCAGAGACCATTTGTCCTGACATGAGAATTATCAGTGTCCGGCCTATTGTCCCTATGCCAGCATGCTAGGCTTGCAGGTCTGAGCTTCTTACTCCCTGTAGTAGAAACTTTGTTGCATAACAATAACAAGTATTGTAAAGTGGAATCATTATTGTATATCTCACCAAAATAAGATTAAATCAGTCGGGCTTCAGAGGTGGGAGGAAATTGGGTGTACCCGGCCTGGTCCATCAGGTTAATGGCTGAGTTCCAGTCCGGTCTCTTACAGACCATAGACTGTACATGACTCATGGCTCATTCACGTCAAGTGTGTGTGTCCCACTGTCATGTCATCAAGTCAGTTTATGTCCTCTCATTGTCAGCATCGATGCTGACTTTGCTTAAGGAAATTACCCACAGTTCCACTGGTCCTGGCTCTGGTCCTCTTCCCACTTCCGGTATGGTCCCAGCTCTTGTGGTCCTGGTCCTGGTACTATCCCATTCCTATCACAGCATCCAGGCCTCCCTTTCAGGCTCTCACACTCTGTCACTTACAGCTGATTGTTGTTGAAGTCAGTCAGGGTTCAGAGCCTGAGAGGAGGGAGGGAATTGAGTACTTGTGTTCCCAGCCTGACAGATCATATACTATATATGGCTTAGGCTCGTTCACGTCAAGTGTGTGAGGGTCCTATTGTCAGATCATCAAGTCAGTTTGTCCCCTTGCTGTCAGTCAGCATCCACGCTAATTTTTTTAAAGGAAATTAGCCAGAGCTCATAGCCATGTAAGGTTAAATACAGCAGATGTCGTCAGAATCTATGCTGACTTTGATGATTCAAATATTACTTTGCTCTTTAGCTGACTTTATATTTCCCTACATACTAGTAACTCAGAGTTCATGACATAGCCTTTGGATCCATAGCAGGGACTCATTAACTGAATGCATTTCATAGATAAATGAGCAAATAAGGAAAATCAACCATCGGTATCATATGTTTAGTTTGAAATATGCATAATTAACAACTCAAAGCCCCAGTACTTTGGACTAACATGTTAAATGGTAGTTTAGAAATCAAGAATGAGACCAAAATTGTCCAGCTACACACTAATCCAAAATGGCGCCCATGAAAAAGTCCTCACTTCATTAGTCGTGTGTTTCAATGCTGATTGTTTCACTTTGTTTCTTAAAGAATCTCCGGTGGGACATTGAATCATCAGGTCATCTAGTGGGGGAAAGTTGCAAGTACTTCTCTCTAAGTGTAGCACAAAGGGTGGTCCTCACTTCATCTGCACACTTACCTGGAGCTCACTATGATGCCCATACAGGAATGTGTGTGTGTGTGTGTAAGTGTGTGTTTCTTGCAAATTACCAACAATGTAATTCACCAGAAAGATAAAAAGAGATATTTCCTTTTTCTTAGCAGTGCTAAGGCACTGATGCCCGGATAAAAAAAAAGAAAAGAAAAAACCAGAGTCTAGTTCCCAGACACCACTCTCAGAAATAATTAAAAACGACAACAACTGTGTGAGAACATGAGACAGTAATGGCTACTTAAAACAAGTACAAGAGGGGCTTTTATCATGTTTAGAGACACGGTTCCCTTAATTGAGCAACCTGACAGCATCAAAGAGAGTGTGAGGAGAATTTTCAGTTTGAGCCATTTACACATTCAACACATGTTTGGCTCTGAAGTCAGATACGGCCCACTTGCTCTTTGCTACTTGTTAAATAATGTACTTTTGTGTATGAGTGGTGTATATATTCGGAGCCCACTGTATATTCAAGTGCAGTGAATGGCACAAAGATAAGTGGTAAACTGCACAAGCTAAAAGGCTTAGGAAAACTGTGAAATCACGTAAGGGAAGATTAAACTGTTAACATACAGACAACAGAAACAAATGAAGGTTAAGTTGACATACATAGCCAGTTAGCATTAATATTGCACTGCTTCTTCAGGTTGGCCTGGACGCTACAGAAAATGAAGAGACAGTACAACTTGAGCTTTTCTTTTTGACTGGTAAGTAATGCTAACACATTTTTAGGTGGGCCTACTGTACTGGCGTGTGGTGACTTTCATAGAGGCAAGCAGACCCGGCAGACCCCCCACCCCCTCCACACACATACACACACAACCAGAAATCAATAATTCAATGTGGGATTAAGTAGTTTAATTAACCATCCACACTAAAAGACACAATTTCATGATTGTGTGCTGCCTGTCTTTACTCCTAAGCTCAGAGTCTCTCTCACTCCGCCTGGACACCTTCAGCTTTACTGCATTGAAATCATTAATAAATATGGTAACTGTGCAAAACTGAATCAAAAATCCTTCAAATAAGAGTTATGTTAAATGGTTAACTGTGTATATGTAAACTGAATAGTCTTAAAGGGGAACTATGCAAGTCTGGACGCTTTTCCTCTGTTTTGCTAACCCTCCTCCCGGCTATGTGCATTTGTTTTCAGTGAAGCCGGCGAGAAAGCAATCAATAGAGCGGTGGATAATGTTATTCACGACGTGTATATTTGTGTCGTCTTATCCGTCATAAACATGAGATTACAGGTTACAGGGCGTGTTTGTGTTGCGGTGCCGCCGAGACAAGA
Organism: Selene dorsalis; assembly: GCA_900303245.1. Taxonomy (NCBI): domain Eukaryota; kingdom Metazoa; phylum Chordata; class Actinopteri; order Carangiformes; family Carangidae; genus Selene; species Selene dorsalis. The sequence continues at coordinate 8,690 of OMNW01016662.1, forward strand.
GGTGGGACACCAGGTCGGAAGCTCTGATCTTGCAAGGTTGGTTTTTGACCGAGAGATGCTAAGTGGAAGACAGAGAGCCTCCATTGTCCCTGTAACAAGTTACAAGTCATATATCTAACCATCACAATAACTCTGAAGCTGTTTAATTAAGATAAAAATGTAGCATAGTGAAGGTTCCTCTTTAACAGACCAGGCTAAAAATCAGGACTCGTAAGAGCAGTGAGACAGACTAGGGTTTATGAGCGGTAACTCAAACCCTGACCCAAAAGACAAATGAAGAAAACAATTACATTTATGTTAGTGTGTGTGTGCGCGCAATATAAATGAATGCAAATAAACTCCCATGTAAGTGTAAAACTTAATGTGCAGCTGTCCATATACTTGACATATAGACATATAGGACAGATAGATAGATGCAGATCTGTTATTTTATTTTCAACAACTGCGACTCATTTCATATGGGAAGGAAAAAGTGAGACACGCAGGAATACTTAAAGACAAAAATGTGGTGGCGGTGGAGGAGAGAAAAGCAGGTGATAGAGATGGAAAGAAACACGCCAGGGAAATTAAGATGTCATGTTGATCTTTGGTTCATTCACCAGCCATGTTCATTTTGGAAGAAGCAGCTTCCTCTTCATTCACAGACTGACAAAATAAGAAAAGAAAAAGACAGAGAATGAGATAGATTAATAAAGACATCAAGGCCACCCATGCTTCAATGTTGCAACCCTGGACCAAAGACAGTCATGTCTAAAACCATAAACTATCCCCTTGAAAATTTGATGTTTGAAAAACAAAACATGACATGCATCACTCTGTCCCTATGGGAGAACGCTTTGGAGTTCTTCACAAACCCATCTTTTATGTATTTGTGTTGGTGGTGTTTGTTGTATATTAAATGAATCCACATCCCTCTGAAAATCAAAAAAGATCAATAGTGAGTTGAAAAGGAATTAATTGAGTCCACATTTTGTTCCGTCCTCAGAAGAATCTTTTGGGCACAAACCAACAAGATCTTCCTTACATGAGAAAGAGAAACATATTTCTCTTCATCTGCAATTATTAATGGTTCGTTGAGCAAAGCACGGCACTTAACACTGACCTGCTGCAACGGAGCTGCTCACAGGTAAAATGACTAGGTGAGGAGTGTGGAGAAACGCTGAAAGAAAGCAGAGTGAGCCTGAAACCAACACAGATAATCAACCCTGTCTTGTAAAAACATATGTACTGTGAATGAAGTAATAAATTATCAAGTGCATTTTGTATCAGGCATGATGCTGCACTTATTCATTCCAAGGTTTGACTGATAAAAGGAAAATTCATATTTCACTCAACTCTTCTTCTCCAACTGGATCATCATTAGAAATAAACATAAATACGTTGAGGCAGGTACATAATTCCAACAATCGTTACCAATAATAAAAAGAAATAGTAAACATTAATAATTCTTCATGAGCAATCACCAGATAACATTTCAGCCAATGGCAGTGGCTCATGAATTAACTCAGAGTATTATTTATCATTATCATTAATTTTATTGTCATTAAAGAATGAATGCTAAGCTAACTGTTCATATTTGCAATAACATTTGAATTTTGTGACAGGCCTAATAAACCAAACTAACTCAGCTTGTTTTCAAACAACTTCTGTCACACAACACCTTTATTTAGCAAATGTTCATTAGTATCGCAAGAAGCTTTGTACCCTTCATGTAGCTTGATGTTGTGACTTCTCCCTTATCTTTAACACACTGAAGATGCCGAGTTCAGATATTCTCGAAACATCAGTGTTTTTCTTCGTCTGTTGGCGTTAAATCTGAAAGCTCTTTTATAATATTTAAATTTAATGTGACATTCTCATAATGCAATGAAAAACCATACAAGGAAATTAATGTTCAGTTATCTGGAAAATGATTCCTTTCAAAAAGTGTATTTTCAGACAGACTTTTTGAAACGTGTGGCAGAAATTGTTTTAGAAGATCCTAATAATTGAGTCTCATGTTTTGGCCAACATGGGCAGTCTAGACAGTGTTGGTATAATGTTCCACCAAGTGAACAACAACAACAACAACAACAACAAAAAAGTCTGGCAGTTAGTGTTTATTGCCCTTGACGAAGTTTTCCACCCATTTGCATCCATCTACAATTAATTGTCTAGTTTATTTACACCTTGCTGTGCCAGCCAGATGAGAGTTTGTGTCGAACGGAATAAACGTTCCCATCTTTACCCCCTGATGTCACTTCCTTTCTCTCCATCTTTTCGTCTGGCCCCCGCTGTCTCTCCCTCCTTTCTGTCTCTCATTTGTCTTTCTCTATATTTGCGTTGTTTTTTATTTCTTTCCCCACATTTCACTTTTACTCCCACTCCTACTATCCTTCATCTCTCCCTTTGTTTTCACCACTCAGGAATGAAATTAATTGGTGAGGTGTCGAAAATGCAGATTGTTTGGGTTGGCTAATTATCCCAACATATGCTGTTTGAAGTGTCACAATTTGAGTTTTTTTTTCCCCTCTGTGTTGTATTTCCAGCTTTATGAACAAGACAGAAAAATACAGGCTTTGAGCTGCTGTGGCAGACGTAATGGTGTCTCATAATGGTACTTCATGCCTGACAGCTGATGGTCAATACTAAACATCTGTGTTCTGCTCATAATTAGATGGTTGAGAATTTACTCAGCATTCACTGCTCTTGTGTTAAGTGGTTTAGGCTACACTGGTGCATGTGTGTGCGCACGCAACAAACACATCTGTTCTTACATTTAAATATGAATTCATCAGCTCTTTAACAAGAACATAACCAAACATCAGAGATAAGTCACTGATTGGTTGATCAGTTTGAGTGTTTTCCACTTAAAGGAGAAGTTCCGTTTTTTGCAACCTGGACCTTATTTCTAGCATAAAATACATTCATTTACTCACCCGAACAACTTTGGTGTAACTTGGAGTCCTTCGGAATATATTTATGGATTATACAGATGATGTATAGGGTCGCATTTGCTGCTTTACTATGAGAAGTTTTTCCTTCCGTTGACATTTGTACCAAGTTTTTATTTTTTTCATGCATTTCCCTGCTGTACTAACATCCCCTAACTATCGTCTCTGACAAATATAACAATAGTGAAACCATCCAAAACCAGCTCAAGCCACTTCAGCTTCACACATTATGGCGCCTTTTTATCTCGAGGAGCTTTTCATCATGGAAATGTTTTGCTGATGTTCACTCTGCTTTATGGCTTTAAGATTGAAGAATTCATTTGAAGAAAGCCTGTCGTCCACAAAAAAAGACAATTTTGTTATGTTTTTTTTTGGCTGGTTTTTTTTTTGAAAAAAAAAAGAAAAAAAAGAATTTGAAGGCCTTTGGAATTGTAATTCATGTCCAAGTTTAAAACTTCTCCCTGAAAGCTGATGAGTTCCCTTTTATTGAAAGGAGAAATGATTAGAAACAGACAGTCCTTAAACCTGATATCACTCCAGTGATCCTTAATGGCTGATGAGGGGCTCTTATTATTTCTCTAAGGCTCTAACCAGAGAATTAGCCATTACATTAATCTCACATGGTTCTTAGACAATTGAGGTAACATCTCTCACTTTCCTTGATAAGGCGACAGTTTCTCAAGAAAACCAAAGCAGGTTTTATTCAATGATCTAGCTCAGCTCCTCTGTGGACACACTACAAAAAAAGAAAAATGTGTCTCCAGCAGGTGAAACCACTTTTTCCTCTTGCAGCTTCACATTAGGTTTTCAAACCTGAGTTTTTATCTCACTGTTTGTTAACATACAGCCCCCCAGACTCGAGCTGAGGCCCCAAGAGTCCCACATTTAATGCCTATGAGCTGAAGCAGCCCATTTAATGGACTGAGGTGTGATTACATCCTGGAGAGCTTAATTTAGATAGCAGCCAAGTGATCCTCCACGCCTGTTGGGGGGCTGTTATTAAATCTATGCAGAAATCAATGTAGAAGAGTCCATTGCTCCGACAAAGCAACGGCAACATGATTTATAACGTGTATGGGTAAACTATCGATTTATAATGCGGTGGAAGCCATCAATGTTGTTTTTCCTATTAGATGAGAGTAAACACAGCTAGCCGTGAGTAATGGATTGTGACCTCCTGCTCCCTCCCCCGCACTCACAGACAGTGTGTGAGAGACACATGCACACATTTAATGGTAGAGAAATATGTACACACGCTAACACTGCATAAGGACAAAGGCAGAATTACAGGGTGTGCGATCTGAAATGTATAAAAGACACCATGTAGCATTTACAAGGAAATTTACCAAGCATGTCGACACTCACAAGCATTTACACTGCAGCCCAAGGTTAGATTGCATTAACATTGTTGCTTATGCACACACCAACACACATACAGTGCACAGACGTGTGAGCAGACAGAAACAAGTCTGCACACTCTTATTTCAGAATTATAACTCTGAAATGCAGAGTATTAAAAAAGGTTGATAATTCGGAATCTAAATACAGTACCACACACAAACACAGACAGGCTCTGCACGCATGCACGAACACGCGTATGCACACACGCACACACAGACGCATTTGTTATTTACACTGTAGGCATTTAGCTGATGCTTTTATGCAGAGCGACTCTGCGCTAACAGCAGAGTAAGTCAACATTCATGAATCACTGCACGACCCAGGAATAAAGAGATGCAAACACACCTACTCATACAGCCACATGCTGATACATACACATACACTGCCACTGTTTTAATTCAAGACCCAATAATTAACATACATGAATAGGTACAGCGGTGTGGATTCTGGTGTGTTAATGATGCTGATTTGTTATGACAATGGAATTAATTCATAGGACTCACTCCTGCAGCACTGCTCTACACTTCATTTTTATCCTTTGATATTTTGTCACCTTTATCAAATGTGTAATTTGTGTTGCCATCAACCCTGCCACAGAGTGATAGTTTGGGTTATTGGATCACTGGTCAGTGGCTGCAGGTGAAGAGATGACATCCAAGAGACATCACGAATCAGGAGAAAGAGGGGGAAAAAAAAAATAAAACAAGAAGAAGCCCTCACTTAACTAAATGTAAAACTTTGTCCGCATAAACACCTTAGAAAAAAAAAATCTGCTGAAAACACAGGGGAAGCCCTGCATGCACACACAAACACAGCAATGGACGTGATGGTGTATAGCATATTACTTTCTTCACCACTGTCATTAAAACTGGCTGAATGTCCTCCATCAGCATCACAGCTCGCTCAGAGACAAACTCATCAGGGTTAACTGTGGGTCACCCTCTTACACGCACTCTTAAACACAAGTATGCAAGCTCATGTACACTGATCTGCACACACAAACATGCTGCATTCAGTAACAGTTACACACACACAGGAAATGACAGAGAAAGCCATAATAAGACTGAGCCAATATTGATACTTTCCAAGCGTGTCGAGAGTTTAATCAATACTGACCTTGGTAGAAAAAAAAAATACTTTTTCCGACATTGAACCCATCTGCATTTGTGTGTATGTGTGTGTTCACACATGCTGTCACTCTCAGTGTGGCTCTCATGTTTTGTGGTAGTTGTTGTTATATACATCTATTCAACAACTGCTTGGAGGAGTTGGTATCCTTGTTGTCCTGCCCATACAGACTGATGAAGACATCGGCATAGAGACTCGCATCAACGGTCAAGGGGTTGGTAGTTTCCACGGTTTCCAAACCTTGGGGGCTGTGGTCTGCAGTGCTTAACATTTCAGATCGGTTGAGTACTCACTGCATTTTATTTCACCCACCATGTTTAGACTTTTTTGGGGGGGGCTGTAAGCTATTTAGACATTTCCATTAGTTTGTAAATGGGCAAACAAATGCAGCTCTTAGGCTTCAGTGTTTCAGTAATATAGCTGATCCACTATGCAATGTGTCACGAACATAAGCCCTGTGTCCCAAAATTACATTTATGCACCTCTATAGAAATTAATTTCCTAAATGCGTTTTGGGGAAAACATAATTGCTGCTTTTATCATGTTCATGAGAAGTAAAAGAACATTAGTCTCATGGTAGTGGGCTGGGTGGATGGTTGGTGATAAGGTTCATCATCCAGAGACATGAACATGGTTTGTTTTAGACCACTCTTCTCTGTCTCCCCATTTCCTGTCTCTCTAGAGCTGTCCTCAAGGCCTAAAGGCCCACAAAATATACTAATTTCACATTTTGATACTCCCCGCTACAAAGGGGGCCTCAAGTCAGGCCTTTAGCTCCAGTCTGATCATGAAGCTGCTCACTGGACATCACATCAGACTGTGGCTGGGTGGCCTCTAGATGTGAATGTGCATAATTGTGCATTCATGGGCTTTCATCTGTTCATGCTGCAGAGCTTTGCAGTTGTTCGGAGGGTTGTGTGTGTGTGCGTAAAAATACGGTATTATAAATTAAAATAAGTAATTTGGTGGGATAGTAGTGCATGGGAGCGCAAGACTCTATAGCGGGAGCTTTTAGTAACTGTGTAACACCTATTATATCAGGACTCTGTGACCTTTATCTGCTACTGCTGGATGACAACGTCCCTTTAGCCATCAGCTGTTTCTGTCATCAAATTCTTATATCCCACATTTGCTGCTTCGTTTCCTCACTTGTTGCTGATGATCAGTGAGTGGAAGTACAACACAATCAGACTGTCAGCCTCCTCTGATTGCTATCATGTCACAGGTTTGGATCCCTGGGGGGTGGAGGGGACTCAGCCACTGTCCATACACTATTTTGATGATATTCCCATCTCCATCTTCACCTTGTCTCACCGTCGGTCGGCCCATGGGCTTTGCAGCACAATGATGAATGGTAAAAAGACACCATTATGTTGCATTTATCAACACAATAGGAGGATAGAGATAGTTGAGGGTGTGGGGGTGGGGTCTAACAAATTCCTCTTTAGCCCACAGCTGGAAAATTGTTTCAGATGCATTTTGCGTGTGTGTTTCCTCATTTGCATGTTTTTGTTTGTTTGTGTGCTGTGAGTATCAGCCATTCTGTCACTTGCAGTCTGATTGCTATTTTGATCATGTCAAATCCCCAGTCAGTCACTGTGTGCGTCTGCCTGGCTCTGAAACAAACCTCACGTCACTCTTTCTTCCTTTCTTTCTCTCTCTCTGGTCTCTGCAATGGTTTTCTGTCCTTTCAAGTCTGTCGTTTTTTGTCTTTCTCTGCTTTCTCAGAATCCGCCAGTGTCTCTTTCTCTCAGTCCCCTGAGAATCACTCTGATCACGTTAACACATCCACTGCTGATCCTGTAACTCAGCCTTTTTACACTGGAGATTTTAGCTCATCTGATAAATGAATACAGTTTGTGATCCTCACAGTATTCGCAGTATATCTTTACAATTCATGACTTAACTTTGTTATAATAACTGTCGATTGGGTGAGCAAGACAAGTAGTGTTTACCCAGTTAAAGTTAGAGATACACATGTATTATAACGATGAGCTACCAAAGTGGAAGCAATACCCCTCCTTAAATCTGACCTCACAACAGCACCCTGTTCTAGGAACTGATATTGCCTGTTTGCATCCACCATATAAGCAAGTAAGGTTTGCATGACTTCCACGTGTCATATCTATAGTTTCTGGCTTTTTTTTTTGAACATTCAATGACTGAGGATAATGGATAATGGACTGGTGATATGCAGGGGCCAAAGTGTGTTTTTCAAATGAACCTTCACTCAATTTCTGTTGTTCTGCGGTCAGTTATTATAGTGTAGCTTATTTCGAAATGACCATTATGTTACTTCTTCGTCAAAAAAATATTAATTAACAGCCCTGGTCTTTCCAAAAACAATCATCTCTCCTTGACCAGCACATGTTTTGTAATATTCATACATGTATGTTACATACAAATGTCTCTGCAGGTAGAAGGTGCCTTACATGAACATGAAACACAAAAAAAGTTAATATTTGAACAAACAGGAAACATATCATGTTCTTTCCCTTGTGTGTGGTCCGTTGTGCATGTTCCTGGATGTGTGACTTCATCAAACACTTGTCACTCGCAGCCTCATTGCTGTTTTCCATCCCGTCATATTCTTGATTCCTCAGCTGCTTGTCGTCTGTCAGCGTCCCAGAATAGGCCCACGTCGTTCTCTTGTCAGACAATCTATATGTTTCATTTTCATAGCTTCCTGCCAGTGAAATAATTCTGACTGACACTCATGTGCAGTCCTGAAATACAATAAACAGAGAAAACCTTACATGTCAAAATAGTGCAGAGGGTCAATGTGAATACAAAGAGCCACAATATGTGAATTCAAATTAAGCTGGTCCAGCAATAACAATAGTCTCCCAGGACTAGTGCCAACTGTGTAAGTCAGTGGTGAAGTGCCACATGGCATGCACTTTATATCCTAAATTATATTTTCTGTGGAATAAAATAAAATGCAATAGATTTTTGGTGTTAACCAACTATTTCCACATGTAAATGACACCAATATGTAAAAAAAAGACTTCATCTACACTAACTGGCCTCTTTATCAGGTACACCCGCCCAACTGTTTGTTAATGTGAGTATGCAACAGGCCAATCACATGGCAGCATCTCAGTGCATTTAGGCATGGAGACATGGTAAAAATGATCTACTAGAGTTCAAAATGAGCATCAGAATGGAGAGGATGATTTAAGTGACTTTGAACCTGGTTGTTGATGTCACACCAGCTAGTCTGAGGGTTACAGAAACTGCTACAGTGCCTTGCAATATTATTCATACCCCTTGAACTTTTCCACATTTTGTCATGTTACAATCACAAACCTTTTTATTTCATGTAATAGATCAACACAAAGTAGCACACAATTGTGAAATGGAAGGAAAATGATACATCGTGTTCAAGATTTTTACAAATAAAAAGCTGAAAAGTGTGGCATGCATATGTATTCAGCCCCCCTGAATCAATACTTTGTTGAACCACCTTTCGCTGCATTTACAGCTGCGTCTTTTGGTGTAAGTCTCTCCCAGCTTTGCACATCAACAGACTGCAATTTTTGCCCATTCTTCGTTGGAAAATAGCTTCAGTTCAGTCAGATTGGATGGAGAGCCTCTGTGAACAGCAATTTTCAAGTCTTGCCACAGATTCTCAGTAGGATTTAGGTCTGGACTTTGGCTGGGCCATTCTAACACATGGATATGCTTTGATCTAAACAATTCCATTGTAGCTCTGGCTGTATGTTTAGGGTCGCTGTCCTGCTAGAGGGTGACCTCCTGTCCCAGTCTCAAGTCTTTTGCTGCCTCTAACAGGTTTTCGTCCAGGATTGTCCTGTATTTAGCTCCATCCATCGTCGCATCAACTCAGACCAGCTTCCCTGTCCCTGCTGAAGAAAAGCATCCCCACAGCATGATGCTGCCACCATCATGTTTCACGGTGGGGATGGTGTGCTCAGGTTGGTGTGCAGTGTTAGGTTTCCTCCACGCATAGCATTCTGCATGTAGGCCAAAAAGTTAAACTTTGGTCTTTGATTTGTAAAAATCTTGAACACCGTGTATCATTTTCCTTCCACTTCACAATTATATGCTACTTTGTGTTAGTCGATAACATGAAATCCCAATAAAATACATTTTTTTAAGTTTGTGTTTGTAACGTGACAAAATGTGGAAAAGTTCAAGGGGTATGAATACTTTTGCAAGGCACTGTAAACTACTTGGATAACAGCAGCAGAAGACCATGCCAGGTGCCGCTCCTAACAACTGAAGACTCAGGGCAAGAGTCTACATGGGCAATAGAAGAAGGTAAAACATTGCCTGGTCTGATGAGTCTTGATTTCTGCCGCAACATTTGGACGCTACAGCTGTAAGAATGAAAGCATGGATCCATCCTGCCTTGTAAGAGTTGTACAGGCTGCTGGTGGATTAATGGTTTGGGGGATATTTTCTTGACACTCCTTTGGCCTCTTAGCACTAAATGAGGTGGGATGTTGTGGAAGATGCCGGGAAAATCATATCATGGATGTGCAGCTAAAATTCTGCTGCAACTGTGTGATGACTAAAACCTCTGAGGAATGTTTACAACTCCTTGGTGAATCTACGACACCACAAATTAAGGCAGTTCTGGACACAACAGTGTCCAACACGGTACTAGCAAGGTGTACCTGATAAAGTGGTCGGTGGTAGTGTGGAGTGATATTGTTCTATTGACAGTACTGGAAAATGAAAGCCACTGGAGGTTATAACGTTCTTTTGTATGACTTTCCTCCTGTGCACATGGAGGAACATACAAAGTCAGTGTGATATGCTGAGCTCTAAACTATAAGAGGCGTGGGGCCGTTATACTGCGGAGACAATTTCCCAGCTGTCTGTTTGCTGTATTGGCTGGTGTAGGACCACCTGTCAGCTGTTCATTTAGACTGCACCGGCCATTGGTCGGTGGGAATGTGATGGCATCGCTGGATTTTTCTCCCAATACCGGCCCTCAATTCTCTCTCCCCTCTCTATCTAAAATGGGAGATCCCTCTATGGTGAATGAGATGAGACAGTTGTGTGTATGTGTGTGTGTGTGTGTGACTTGCTGGCTGGGAGAGTGGTTGGGTGTCTGATTTGGAGGCTCCCTCTCCGTTTGATTGGGTATCTGCCGCTGTGTGTTTTTGCATTTGTGTGTCTGCATGCCTGCCTACGAGTCTCTTTGATTGACTGTGTATGTGTGCTTGTGATATTTTTCAGCTGCGCGGGCGAGTATCTAGTTGTGAACCCCCCCCACCCTCCACCTGTCTGTCATTGCTTGCATCTTTGTTGCCTGCCTGTCTGCCCCTCTTCAAGGTTCACACCACTGCTGGCACTCATTTAAAATGATGTGAAAGAAGATTTGAATACACAACATAAATACAAGCTGCATTCGGTGTTCAAAGAACCTGTAAGCAAATCCGAGCACGTGCCTCCAAACATGCCAAATAGTCACTTTGCAACAGAATAATTTCCATGATGCAGGTAGATAGCAAATGTATAAGAAGACCTGAAACATGGTGTATAACTAATGATGACAGCCTCGGTGTTGTCAGTTAGGAACCCAAGCATCCTAATTGTGTGGAGGTCGTTCCCACTGACAGTATTTAAATCCTGCAGTGGTTTCTTTTGTCCCCCCCCAGCATGAAGGTTCAGGGCGTGACCTTACTCTGTGTGGTTGGACAGAAGTTGGACGTTCTCCTTGTGCCAACCCACACCGTGTTCTGTGGCTTCCTCCCACCATCCAAGGACAAGCAGGTTAACTCACCACTCTAAATTGCCTGTGGGATTGTGAAAGGTTGTTTGTCTCGACATGTCAGAGCTGTGATGGACTGGCGACCTGTCCAGGGTGAAGCCCGACTCTCACCTTCTGTTAGCTGGGATGGAGTGATAAATCTACTGGTAATGGTATGTTTGTTAAAACAGGATATACATATATATATTTTTTTGTGAGACACCACTTAGAGCCAGGTTGTGCACATCAGATGTTTTAATAATTAGTGTGTGTGATGTGTTTCTAGCATGTTTGCTTGAACACATAACAGAATAATCTTGTAATATAGAACTTACTTTTATCAGTAATTGCATGTGTGTGTTGTAAATTTGAATTTAAAGTAGCAATTTTTTGTGAGAAATAATCTTAGATACGCTTGAATTTGCATAAGAGTTTGATAAGATCTCTCAGTGCAGCATACTGCAAAACAAACAATTAGTTGCCCCACCCCCACCACCCCCTAGGAAATTATTTCAACCCACAATGGCCTTAATATATGGTTGCATATATTTGTGTCATTTTTAATTTATCATATTTATCTGATATTATTTAATATTATTATATTTAGTGTAGGTTACCAAGGCAACAAAGCCTTGGACTTGGATCTTGACTGCTGAATGATGTTGATGCTGTAAATGTTGACACTAACACTGTATATATAAATTATATTGAAACTGTTTTACTGACACCACTCTTGTATTCCCAAGATAGTAAAAAATAAAACAGCAAATAGGAAACAGCAAAACTTGATGCCGGAAGAGTCACTGATTAAACACTGGCTTTGAGCATTTTTTCATAAAGATCCACATTTCCCATTTCCTCAAACACCTCTATTTCACATTCCTATGGGAAAAAGGACAGAGTGATGGATCTATATAAATGTGACACATTTAATCTGATGCTGTCTGACCTCCTCTTAAGTCAGACAGGCAGGAGGAGAGAGGGAGCAGAGCTGTGACTGTGCATGGACATTCAGATGGGCACTTGATACAGTTACAGGTTGATAAAGGTCACAGATTACTATACGTTTCTTTAGCAGATCTCAAGGCAAATTGTTTATGCAGGTTGTTTCTACTCCAAAGGAAATTCACTGATCCTGAGGATATGCTATGATGTACCTGGACTCAGTTCAGTCCACTCTCCTCATATGCAGTCTTTGTGCTAAATTAAGATAACCCACTATATTTTACTTTTCAGATGTAAATCTTTTAACTTGCAGTAACTCTCCACCAGAGAATATTTAACAATTAACAACAGATGTTGAGCATCATTAGCCCATATATTCATATTAAGTCTGCAGTGAATAAGGGCATCATCTTCAGATGGTATGAAGAATTACCACATTGGTTCAGTACAAATAGGGGAATATAACTGAAGCATAAATGATCTCCTGAACCTTGAAAAGGAGGAATTTATTTGGCAATGAAGAGGCTCTTCTGAGTGAAATGAATTGTTTCCTAACTTCTCTAAACGCCCTCAAAGGGGCAGTGATTGGCAAAGAGGACCTCAGAGTAAGAACGTGCTCCTTTAGCTTGCAATTACAAAGACAATCAAGGTGGATGTGAGTGCACACAGTGGACTTCTCAGCGCAGGAAGCATCTAAGCAGGTTGGTAGGAGTGAACCATGAATGAAATGAATCACAGTTAAGTAGCCCAGAGCTGAGGGACAAGTTGGCTCATTGGTAGTTTGGCCTTCAGTTCAGGGGTCAAAACTTCCATAAGCCCTCATTAGAGCAATATAAAGGGAGCACTGGGATTCATATTTTGGCCAGACAGTGACAACACTGTAATATAATGGAAGATATGGGAGACTGAACACAGTAATGTTGGGGGAGGAACGAGCATGAGTGTGAGCAGGATGAGAGGGGATTCCTCTGCTGGTCATCATTAATATCTAAACAATGAAACTGCGCCACATGGAATACTCTTAAAAAATAAAAATAACTTCGAGTAAATAAAGTAAATAAATATATGACACTAAATGGAAGAAGCTGAACATAAAAAGTCAATGCAGAATATAAAATTGACCTATGAGAAATGTTTCTACAGTTAGACTAATACAGCCTGCGATGTATGGCATCATTTTGTTGGGTAAATCAGACACAGTGGAAGAAAACAGTGCTGTGGGGAACAAAGAAATGATAATCAGGCATTAGAAAAGTGTTTTACAGCAAGGTACCACTGTCCCTTTTTCTTTAATTAACTAAAACCACATCACATCGTTACATTGGGTATGAAACCATTTTTTTATACTGTATGTTATGATTTGAGATTTCCCCATTGACCCTTTGTGATCTTTGTGGCCATGTTTATGACAATAAATGGTCGTGGCTTAATTAGGTTTTGGACAAGTTCATGATTCTGGTTGAAATAAGAACTAGGTGATCTTTGTTGTCATGGTTACAATAACAACAACATGATTCAGGTTGCCGAACAGTCATGGATTTAAAGAAACATACAGGGCCTGATTTACTGAAGGTTTGCATGTGTAAAAATGGGTGCAAACTTGATTGCACGCACAAACATATGCTGAAGCTGATCTACTAACCGGGCACAGTGAAGATTGTGTCTCTTAAAAATGTGTTAGTATTGTTATCACACTCAATTGCAGTGATGCATCAGATACAGAAGTTTTCCATGACAAAGATTGATGTTAAGATCATCTTCATGCAGGTGTGGCTGGAGAGTGTGATTGTATGTTCGGTCGTCAAAGGAGGAAGATTAGAAATGTTCCAGAGGAAAGTGTAAAGATAAGGGAAATCCTTCACATATAACTTGGCTGTTAAAACCGGATTATGGGTCAAGGTTTGGATTAAAGCGAGAAAGAAGAAGGTCAGGGTTAGACATGAAGACGGGCTCTGTGACCAGCAGACATTTGAAGTTGCTGTAGTCTGTCTATAGGGGAGTGTACATTTCCTTTGATATATTCTAGTGACAAGGGGTGTTCATTGTGTCTACAGGCATCTGCTTTTGATCTCCTACAGTGTAAAATATTCACACAGAGGAAAAAAAAAAACCCAACAAGAAACCGGAAGAAAAAAAAAAAAAAAAAAAAAAAAAAAAAAAAAAAACAACAGCTCCAAGGAAAAAATGAGCTGCGTTCAAAAGCATCAGTGTACCTTCCAGAAACTCCTCAAAAAGAAGCATTTACCAGTTGCTTCAAACAGGACCATGTGATATTAATGATA
>OMNW01016662.1:23120-39335 GCA_900303245.1 Selene dorsalis
AAAAAAAAAAAAAAAAAAAAAAAACCGGAAAAAAAAAAAAAAAAAAAAAAAAAAAGACGAACTGAAAAGAAATATAACAAAAATAAATAAATAAGAGCAAGAAAGGACTTGTAAGCAGCAGTGGGCTGAAATTACAAGTCCCATTCTCTCCAGCTGCTGCTCTCTGGCCTGCTTTTAGCAGTGCTGAACTTCTAACAGCGCTGCAGTGTTCAAGTACGCGCTGTCGCTGCATTAGTATCCTAGCCCATTAGGGAAAGGTCAGCCGTGCAGGCACATATCGAACACAGACATCCCACCGATGTCTCAAGCTGCTCCTTTGAAAAGGCGCTCTTTCTTTCAATGGCTCGCCAAGCATTTGTATTACTGAGGAAATCAAGTTAAAAGGTCAACAATTCTACGGCCTCCTGTTGTTTTGTGAGTGCGAGTGGGAGGGTTTGAATGCTCCTATGTGTGTGTGTGTGTGTTATGTGTGTGTGGGTGTGTGGGTGGATGCTTGAGAGAAAAGGGAGCTTTGGCCTACACTACTTTTTTCCATCTTATCTTCGCCAGTGTCCTTGCCTACCTGTCCTCCCTCGCCTGCCTGTATCCATTAATCCATCACGTCATGTGACACCCCTTCATCTTTTTGTCATTTTTGCATCTGTCTGTCCTCCCAGCATTCATTCATTCCACAATTCATCTGTCAGCAGCTCACCTCATGCTCATACCTCTGCTGTCTTTTGCAGCAAACACAGAGTATGAAGTTATAACAGTGCTGTATTTTACCCGTACTGATTTTTTATTCCAACCCAGTTTAGATTAAAACACGCCCACCTGGTTGGGGTTAGGTGCAGCGTTTCAGTTGTACCGTCAGTTCTTTTGTCAAACAGAAGTGGGAGTGGTTTCATCTACACTTTCTTTACTCTTTTTTTTATTTCCCATCCACGATTCATCATCTTCATTTCCGTTTCCTCTGTTGCCATTTATATCTGCCTATTCTGGACTTCTGTTTCCTGTTGTGGAGGAATAACTGGTGGAGTCAGATAACTGGTACCTGAACTGGTACCAAAAATACCAAGGTTTAGGTCTTGTGCTGATAAGTCACATACAGCTTATTAAGGGTTAGGAGATAAATATCACCACAAAAAGATAAATACAAAAACAGAGTTATGCCTCACAAATGCTACAAATCATTGTATGTTTTATAAGGGTTAGGGTTAGTAACTGTCATCTCTTGACAAATGTCCAAAAGACACCTGAAACGTGACAAGAGGCCCCAACAAGACACTGATTTTTATCCTTGGTGCACAAAGCCAAAAAACGTTGAAACAACACTGTGTCTTAAAAGATTCTCCAGCCTGAACAACCACGCAAGTCACAATGATAAACACACAAAGTGCACTGAAAGCAGCATGTTGGACCTTAGCCACCATGGCTACAAAAACAGGATACAATGTCAAGGCTTGGTTAAGTTTTGTCACAAAAAAGACTTAGGTTAGGTTTAGGAACAGACTGTGGTTCAGGTTAAGATGAGCATGTTTTTAATGAATGGATGAAACCCTGTTGTCATGTTTACAATAACAGCATGGTCAAGTTTGTTGAATGGTCACCTGGGAGTCAAACACTGGTGTTTTGTTGACTCGTTCATCCACCACAATCTCCAGCTACTAGTCTACATCACAGTACTTCTACTTTTTGTACCGGTCATAACCACTATGGACACTAGGTGTCGTCTAGCAACAAAACACAGCTATTGGTCATAGTAACCTACTGCAAAAACAACGTTTACACTGGACCACCACATTTTCTTTGTAAAATCTTCACTTCCAAAGAGCTATGAAGTGGTCAGACAAATATGATGAGAGGATTAAAGGTATTACCTAGCACGGAATTAAAGTAGTACCTCAAATGTGTACTTAAGTACAGTACTTGGAGTAAACCTGGTTGCTCTCCACCATGTTTTGATTCTTGCCTTTACCTCCCTCTCTTCTCACCTCACCTCCCCGACTCATATCTCATCTCTCCTGTCTTTGCTGATCTCGCCTCTCTCCTCCTCCTGCTCATCCTCCTCTTCACCTCCTCTCGCCTAACTTCACCTTTCCTCCTTCTCCTCCTCTCACCTCCCCCTCCCTGGACACATCCATTCGCTCCTCAATTCATCTATCCATCAAATTGTCTTGCCCCTTACCTCAGCTATCCTTTCCACTGCACACAGTATAAAGAATGGTAGTATTTTACACCTGCCCTCTCCTGTCTCCTCTCCCTCTCCTCACCCATCTTTATCTTGCCCCTGTCCTCTTCCCTGTGCATTTCATCTCCTCCTCTCCTCCATTACAAAAAGGGCTCAGCTAAACTAAACAAGCTTTGGCTTAGGTGGAATTGGGTTTTGTGTCTGTGCCGTCCTCCTTGAGTATAATTTTGCTTTTGTAAATTCTCCCTGACATCACTATCTCCACCGCAGACAAAAACCTACCTTTGCAATCGCATAACAATATTATAATTACTCTTGTTTGCTTTCATTATCTCCCTTTGTATTATTTGCATATTATTCTATTTGTCTGCAGCACATAACGTAACAGCATAAGACAGGAGGCAGGGGAAGAGCAGGAGTTGGCAGCGTATCTGACTATTGATTGTAATGTGCCTGAAATTAGAGTGGAGGTGTGAAATGAATATTAGATTTGTTGCTGTTTGCTGTAATTTTCTGTGGTGGAGTGTTCTGTCTTATTTGTCCGTCCACTGCCTTGTTAAAGGCAATTCAAGGAGACAAGGTGGGAAATTGACCACGGGCGTCGAGAGAGACCCAGCTTTGAAATCTGCATTCCACCATCATGCTGACAAACCTGATGTTTCCTTGTTTCTCTTCCCCAAATCTCCTTTTCTCTCTTCCCCTCCTTCATCTGGGATGATCTCACCCTTCCACAGAGGTCCCTGTAAATGTAACCCTCTATGATTTGTGCTCCGTCTCTCTAGTGTCTTTCCCCTGTTTTCTCATTTGTACCAATCACCTACTCTCATCGCCACATCCACAAAAAAAGAAAAAAAAAGCTTGTAGTCTCAAACCTTTTTCACGCTGTTTGATGTATGATTTATTTGAAATTGATCCCCCCCCACACGGTCATGTTTTGTTGAAGAATCTGTCTATGATGCCTGTTTGGTCATTTTACCTGGAGGTGCCAGCTAACATGCTGCTTGAGGCACCAAGACAGATAGATACTTGACTGTCATTGCAATGTAACAAAACTTTGTTCAGCAGCAATCCACAACATGTTTAAGTAAAACAATAAAATAGATAATGTTAGAGGCTCATATGTGGTAATGGCTCGAGCTGTCCATTGTAGTCTTTCCCATTTTCCCTGGTGCGACCGGAGATTGGAGGGCGACACAGGAGGGAAAATTCCCCACTGTGTCACCCTCTAATCTCCGGAGTGAGAGTTTTGCTATCAAGTTCCTCATTTTTTTGTGTTTACTGTTCACGTTTCTTCTTATTTTGAAAGATTTTGTCTTGTGTTACCTGCTGTGGTCTCCTGCCTGTGATAACCTCATGTATCTCACCTGTGTGATTACCTCACCGGCAGGAGGCATTGCAGCAGGGCAGGCAACCCAGGCAATTGCCCAGGGCGCTGAGCTGGAAGGGATCCCCCTGAGACGGCTGACATTGGTCCATATAAATGACAGCATGATGTTGCCGATGGTTGTGTACACGCATAGTATGCACTAACTTATTGTACGCACTGCATACAGTAAGTTAGTGCTACCAATGCAAATGTTAATTTCTACCATTAGTAATGGAATAATGCACTTGCTGGCCCCTCTTGCCCGGGGGCTCCAGAGTGTCTAGGAACGCCCCTGCTCTCCTGTGCCTCGTTTCTACCTTGTCCCTCTGTATTTGTGTCATCTGTGTCGAGGTTGGACCATTTGTTTCTCCCTGAGTTCCTGCTGGGTTTTGCCTAGCCTCTGAATTATTCTTTGCTATTTTTTGGACTTCTCTTTGCTGTCCTTATTTGTTGGACTCAATTTAACCCTTTAACTCCAGCCCACATTAGTTATTTTGTGTTGCCTTATCAGTTCTGTAAACATATCAGTAAGTTGTTAAAGTTACTTGTGTTCATTTTACTTTCATTGTCCCATCTCTGCATCTGGGTCCCTTCCCATGTATTCCTGGGCAGCTCATAACACTGCAGTCCCAATCCAATGACACATAATTAAAAAAAAAATCCTGTCCCATCCCAATCCTGAAAAATGACTCCTTTTACACCCTGTGCAAAACCCTGCCCTGCATGTCCAAGCAGTCCAAGCAGGAAAGAGGGGAAATGACAGAAGACTAGTATTATGATTTTAATAAAGAAAATCACATTCATTCATATTAGAATTATATCTATATAGATAAAGCTACTTTAATTACAATTCCTGTCTCACCCACTCCTGCTGACTTCCTTCCTGCCCTGTTCCAATCACATGATAACAGTGAAATTAAAATCCCATCCCACAGGAATCCAATAGGATTCCCATGGCCCACAGACTTCCTGAAAAATTGTCTGCCTCTATACGCCAGTACATCATCAGTAGTTTTTGGGGTTAATCCCTTGTACCTCAGGGTCTTCAGAAAGGAGAGATGCTGCTGAGCCGACTTGACCAGGTGTGAGGTGGATGGGGTCCATGACCAGTCCAGATACGTGAACAAGGAACTGGGCCTCTGGGCTTTTGCACTATGGTTGTAAATAGACTAATGTGTGAGACTGAAGGAGAGTGGACTGAGGACGCTTGTGCGGAGTTGCGATCGTCCAGCTTGACATGCTCGGGTCTGTTGGCTGAGAAACCCTTGATCCACAGACAGAGAGACAGAGAGAGGCTAGTGGTGTCTGCAGCTTTTTGACCAGGCTGTTTAGGTTCGTTGAGTTTAAGATGAAAGATGAAATCAAGAAACAGTATTGTGATGCAGGTGTTGGGCTTTTCTGTCTGAGAGCAGTGTGGTGTTAGTGAGGTTACATCATCTGTGATCTTGTAGGCAAACTGTTGGTGGATATCAGGTCTTGATATGGGCTATCAAAACACTCGGTTACACTCGGTTACAACATTTATGAATAATCAGAGGCTATAAAGATAAAAGAAAAGCTCATGTTTAAGATCTATATGTATATGTACATTTACACAGTAGTGCTGTTCAACATACTGACATGATAGATAGAAGATAGATAGACAGACTGACTGATAGATAGCATCTTAAAGATAATGTAAATTGACTGTTCTTTTGTCAGATGTTTAGTGTTAGAATAATTTACACTGGGAATATGGACTGCTACTCTCTGGCAAGAGGTTCAGAGTTCCTCGGTGTAGACTGAAGATGTTTAAAATTTCATTTATTCCTGTGACTATTAGGCTCATTAACAGTGGCCATAAAGTAGGTAAGGGAGTAGCCTATGATTTTCTATGCATGTTTGGCACTTGCACTGATTACTATGCCTTCTGTCGGTATGAAGTACTTGATTGTATTCATTTATCTGTTTTCGAATTTTGTATATTTAATGTACAGTGTTGTCTGTCTTTTTAATGGCTGCAGTATGGGTGAAGAGCCCACAACAAATTTCCCACCTGGTGGGACAATAAAGTTTATCTTACTTACTCTTACTAAATATTAAGGTCATCATGTACCGTTCAGTTTAATTAGCATTCTATATGTGACGTTTTCTTTTAAGTTTTTGAATGTCTTTTTATTCATTTATTGATGTTTATTTATTTATTTACAACATCTTGTTGTTTGTTTTTACCCAGACTGACCTGGGTTAAGCTGCAGCTGAAACAACTTTACGGTACATTCAGTTTAATTTTCGCTGCTGCTTTGGGAAATTTTGTGTAGGAGGGTGTGAGGAAACACTTTTAGAAAACATTTAACTCTGAGATTGATCTTTATCGGGGAAACAGCTCTGCGTATACTTTGAGTGTTGAGATGTTATGTGTTCCCAGTCTGTGTCTCCTTTTGACTCTCCAGTGATTGAGCCCATGATTTAACCCAGCCATCTGGATGATGGTGTTGCTGATGAAAGCATACAAATATCATCTGTGTGTGTGTTTCCCTTCCTGCCTTCATGCTCATTTTTAACCTTGAGCTTCACTTTGGCTGAGTGGCATCTGTCCTTCCCTCTGTGTTTGTCTTCAGTGAATGGATCAAACCTTGTCATATCTGCAGCTGATGTGAACACATGAATGTGTTGATATCGTTCACGGTTAAACTCTTCAATATAAAGGCGATCTCTTCAACTTCAACTCACTTCAAGCAGCCACATACTGTCGGAATCTCGCTGATGACACAGTTAACAATTCTTGTCCAATTTGATGTGTAACTTGACAGGCTTTATAGTGACTAAAACATCATTGTAAGTGCAAGGACCAAATGCTACATAACCTTGAACCCTGAGAATAATGAAAAACAAAAAGCTGCACAGACAAATAAAACGCAGGGACAGAGGTGAAAGGAATTTCATTTTATTTCATGATGAGAGTATATTGGATCCCAGGAGGACAATGTGAAAGAAAAGACCATGACTCAGAGGGCAGAGGGGACGTACCTTTATGAGAGGATGCGTTTCTAATATCTCAACAGAAGATACAGAAGGCATCCATCCATTTTCTTTTGCTTATCTGAGGTCAGGTCGCTATGGCAGCAGGCTAAGCAGGGTATTCCAGAAGTTTCTCTCCCCATACATTGCATTTTAGCACCTTCTGGGGGATCCCAGGCCTGATGGGGCATGTAGGGCTCTAATTTTGTAGACCAGGCAGAAGCAAAGCGCCGCGCCAACGGGGTTTGTCTAGGCGCAATTTGCAATTGTCTTGCGCCGCAAACCCCGGAGCAGGTACTCCTCTGGCTGATGAAACAGACCTCCACCTGCTGATGAAGCAATGGGAGGAGGTTACTAATTGTTAATCAGGTTTGTTCTGATACACTGAGAACCGCTGCCCAGTGTAAACAAAACACACCCTTTTTCCACTTATAAAGACACTCACATTTAGAAAACCTATATTTAAACCCTGTCATGGTCTGTGTCTTTTGATCCCTGTTTAGTTCCTTGTTTTATTTTGAAGTTTGGTGTCTTGTCTTCCTGTGTGCTCCCTGCTCGTGATTACCCCAATGTGTTTCACCTGTCTTGATTGCACCACCTGTGTCTTCCCTTGTGTATTTAGCCTCAGTGTACTCACTATCTGATGCCGAGGCTGTTTGTGGTTGGCTGAGAGAGATGTTGCATCATAGTTTCAGCTGTGTTAATTCAGTCAGGTTGACTTCACATTACGCATGCCAAACTCCTCTGATCTGATCAGATGTGACGGGACAATTGATATACATATAAATTTATGTGCTGATTCCGATAGTTGCATTGAATAGTGGTTGTTGTGATTATTTATTGCATTGAAATGTATCTGACATTCTGGAAACCTGCCTGTGAGGTTCTGGTGACGTGTGCACACTGTGGGCCAGTCAACCCAACTACCACCCGACCAGTCGCGCTCTGCCTCGCGCAGAGAGTAGACCAGGTTGGAGTTGGCGAGCTTTCAGCGCACTTTCAGCGAAGCCTTTTGGTACGAAATTGTCACTGTGGAAAGCTGAATCTGTCGACACCTCCCCCTACTGCACCCATCTTGGCACACCTCGGTCTACCAAATTGCCAAATTGACTGCGCGCCCTGTTGCGCCAGACAAAATTACCACTGCGCAGGGTTCACCACCGTACTTGGTATTGAGCCCAATGGCTCAACTTTGAAAACCTATGTCAGAAAAAATCAGAAGTAATATTTTTCATAGTTTGACGAATTATAAAAGAAAATGTTTTTCCATGGGGCATTAAAAAATGGGGCATCAAAAAGTTTTCAGTTGAACTTTGACTGAATTGAACTTTTTAGTGCATAAGCTGGAGCTAAGACAAGGCCTGGCTTCAGTACCAGACACCAGACACATTGGCCCTGCCTGAAAGAAAAGGAAAAACGAACTCCACTAATGATGTGTTTGGATGGTTTACTCACCAAGCTGAACCAGGGCTGCAGACTCCTACATGCACATTGACACATGAACAATACATAACACTGATCCACACTGAAGCAAATGCCAATGCCCTGAACGCAGACTATACAGGTGTCTGCTGAGGTAAACCTGTGTCGACTCTCTGACACGGTATCCTTGGAATTGTGTTTATTTTGTGAATTTGGGTCACAATTTACTGCCAATGCACGAAGCAGCCTGTGCTGTAGTGTATGTTACGAGAAGCGTGTAGAGGTGGAGTTGGTAAATGTGCAACAGTGAATGAACAGTTGAATGAACAGTTTATTTCGGTCATACAATATGAATAACAAAAATTGACTGTTTGTGTGGATACACAACTTCCAACACATCATCATACATGATTACACCCATTCATTTTACACAGTAAAATTCACACAGAGACAGAAAATGGACTAGACTAAATTTGCTGTAATTTGTAATCCTTCATTATTATACATTTTAAGGCTTTTTTGAAACTCAACTCTACACAGTTTTCAACTCATCACTAAAATATTCCATAGTTTGGCTCCCAAAACTGATCTGAACTAATCTGTATTTTACATTAGATCTCACTTTACACGTTTCAAAGATACATAACCCTCTGAAATAATAATTTCCTTTCTCCTCTTAATTTAAATAATTGTAGAATACAAACAGGAAGGCTGTTATTCCTAACTCAAACTCAAAGCATTTCCAATGTTTTTTAATACACAATATCTAAGACTTTTTAACATGCAGGACCCGATAAATAATGGATTAATAGATTCATGGTAGCAAGCTTTTTTTTTATTACTCTAATTGCTCTTTTCTGGAGTTTAATTATAGGGTCCATATTTGTTTTATATATATATAATATTTGTAGGGTGAGGACAGGTCACACCCAGGACATATCTTCACTCTATGACAGCATCGACATATAGACACAAACAACTTTATACACTCACATTCAGTCTTGTGGAAAACTTTAGAGATGCCAGTCATGTGTTTGGGCTGTGGGAGGAAGCGAACAAGAACTTGCAGACTTCACATAAAGGCTGAGGGATGGAACTCAGAACCTTTTTGCTGTGAGGCACTAACCACTGCAACACCATGCTACCCTATATAGAGCATAAAAGTTTAAAATCATATAACAGAGATTTACAATGAATTGAACTGAATGTGAAAACAGTCTCCAGTGACCCTACAAAAGATAAGCAGTAGAGCTAATGGACGGATTGATGGATAGATAGATAAAAGAAAAACATGCACATCAATGTAGGGAACTCACTTGCCAGTTCCACAAACACCACTGTGAGTTGTTTTCATCAGAATCTCACAGTATTTGAAACCTACTTTCACACTGGAGAGAAAAAAAAATCAAAACCATGTTTGCTTTAGAGAGGATTTAATTATTACTAAACTTTGATGTGTGCTCCAGAGAATAGCCCATCTGCGGTCATTTTCAGTGCACTTTGATGTTAAATGAGTTGTAAGGATTTCAGAAATTCAGAGCAAGCAAAATAATGTTTCATTTTCCACAAATAAAGATCGAAGACCCTAATGCAGCTTATTCACCCATTATTTTTTAAAAACTGAGCCTCTCCACGCTGCTGAAATCTATGTCTCTCAAGTGGAGTTGATCTGAAATTTTGTACATTTATTGTATATCTATAGCTTAGATATTAACTCATATATTTATTACTGTCATAATATTGAAGCACTTACAGTGTGAACCAAAACAGAGAACATCCCTGGTCAGTATCAAACAAATGTTAATTAATTACAAATCCTGTGATTTTATTACAGTTGTTTGTAGCCAAAGGGCAAGAACAAGGCCAGTTAATTAGAAAAACAAATGCTTGACTAACTAAATTGTAATAAGAGCTCCACTTTTAAAAAACAGCTGCAGCTAAAGTCAGTATACAACCTCAATTAGTGTGACAACGTTCGCTTATTTTGATGCTTGCCGGTTGTCCATTATTATCCATATATAATTTCTGTCTGTTCATATCACAGCACCCGACGGTGTTTCTTCAAATTTTGTGCATTCACTTGAATTCAAGTGGCGGGAATTTGGTGGTCAAAGGTCAAGGTCACTGTGACCTCACAAACACAATATTATCAGTAAGTCAATTGTAATAATAATCATGGCTTGGATTTATATAGCACTTTTCATCACAACCCAAAGCGCTTTACAGAAACCATTATTCACTCATACCACATGCATACTGGTGGCCACAGCTGCCTGACAGAAGCATGGCTGTCAAACACATTCATGCGCATTCACATGAGGTAAGGAAACAAGATAAAAAAAAAAACCTTGTAAATGCTGTAAATCAAATACATGGAGAGAATTTCATTTCATTCAACACAAGCGTTGACAAGAAACTGATTTGAATTTGGTGGTCAAACATAAAAAGATCAAGGTCACTGTGACCTCAAAAAACACTGGTGGAAGAACACAAAACACACACTGCACTGCACAAATACGTGATTTGTGTTTGTTTATGGGATGCTTACCATATCGGAGTCATCTTTTCATTCACTATTGAGGTACAAATGTCATCTACCCTACACCTTCTGCCACCTCTATGTTTCACTGTCAGCTCTATGCAGTCACTGTGGTCGTCCTGGCCACAAACTAGTGTTTCTTTCATCTGACCACAGAATCAGACTTCTTTCCATCATCAATGTTAAAGTTTAATCTGCAGGTTTGTGAGCAGTGTTTTTCTTCTTGGACCTTATATGAAGAGGTTGACTTGATGCAGTGCCCTTCACACTGTTTGATGAGTCACTGTCACACCAGTTTCCTCAGATAATCATTGTGCCCAGTTTGATGTCATGATCCTATTTGTTTTGCAATGCAAATTTTGCTTCATTTTTGGTGGACAGCGACTGTGCCTCCTGTTCATATGACACTTGCTGAACCTCATGACCACTGCTGCAGCTGTGGTTCAGCTCCTGCTCAGTTAGCCCACTGATACTCTTGTACCCTCTTACATCTTCAAACTCCACAATCTGGTTTACAACACTTTCAGGTCAGTTGGTCGCCACATGAAGCCATGTTGTATTAGGCACAACCCTGGTCAGATCGCAGGAAGCTGTGGTGTTCGCAGTCTCGTGCAGTCAGCTTTAATTGGAAATCACAGGAGTGATTTGTTGGACTGAAATTGTATTTTGCCGGTATTATCCACGTAGTCTAATCAACTTTTTTTCTTTTTTTTTTTTGATTTTACAGAAGGTCAAATCAGATCCCAATAATTCTGTGAGTCTCACCTGTGATTTAAAGTGTTTAATGTTTTTTGTTTTGTTTTGTTCTTGTTTTTGTTTTAAATTTTAACTATTACTGTTTCTCTCAAAACATTTCTTGAACCATCCATGCATAAAAAAAGATAAAATAAATACTAGTGGTCAAACTACCCTCACCAAACATCTGACACCATTTTCATATCATACAAGCCAGTCAAAGAGTATTTATTACACCCTATGAAAAAAAATCATAAAAAACTCACTCTGCTATATCGCATGTAGCTTCAGAAATGTTTATTCTTCATAATAGAGAAAGGGCATCTTGTTTTTTCTAAAAACAATGTTTACAACTAATTAACACTTATAGTATTGCCTGCTGTAAGAACTGTTAGCAATAAAGATCAAGCATCTGGATTCACTATTTACAAACAATAAAACCATTGTTGAACCAAAACCAAGAAGGAAAAGAAAAACACAATAAAAAACACATGAAACTGTAAAAATAACAAAATCAAGAAGAGATTCAGCCTTGTACCATTCCCCTGTACCTCCCCATTCCCATTGTTCTGCATCGTCTAAAGACCATAACTAGTGAATATAAAGAGCAACTGATTCAGTAAATGGATTCTGAAACTAAGTGAATTAAACAAATCAGAAAAACTGCGATATGTGCAATGATTGAGCCTTGAGATGTTTTTCTTTACACGAGTCTCATGAAGTGTAAAGCCTACTGTATATTTTTCAATCAAAAGCATGAATAAATGGTCTCCTTAAGGCTCCCATGTACAAATTACTGGCTCTCTTTGGAGGTATACAATAAAGCATAACTGAATAATTGGATCCGAGCTTCATGAAGGCAAATGTCTTGACTCCTCATATGTAAAACCTGCACAATCCTGCCTGTCCTGAAAAGGCCAAGAGAATAATACTGCGAATAATACTGAATGTGTTGTGAAAATTATCAATTGGTTCAACGTGGCTCTCAGTGCATGGCAGCCTCTGATGTATCAATCTTTGTTATAATTTGATCAGTTTTCTTCATGAAGCAGACATGAAGGTTTTTGCTCCATATTGTAGATGTCTCTACTGTCAGTGTAATTATGTATTCATAATCTGGTTTGAGTGAGATTTAATCTCATATCAATATTTTATCAAATCATTTATTGATCGAATAAACTGATTTGTAGTCATCAGCCCTTACACTACAATAAGACAGCTTCAGTAACAACCCTGATGAAGACATAAGGATGAGTCTAATTGAAAAGCCTATATTATTTGCATGTGCTTGCATATCATCTATATGTGCTATACATTTTTCTCAGTCAACTTTCTATTGAGTGTAGCTCTAATAAGCTCATCACTGACTGAATATTTGCACATTTCTAAAGAATGCTAAGAGAAGGCCGAATCAGTCACCAAATAAAAGTATTATTTGATTATATGCAGCAGGTCTAGGTTCTTTATAAATACTGTGAAAGAGGAATGCGCACAGCCTGAGTCCAGAAACTGAGCCCTAAAACCAGCTGTCAGGACTGCTGTGACTTTGTGATGTCACAACAAAGCAGTCACTAATCCCCACCCACCTATGGCCAGTCAACACTGTAACACCTGCATGATTTGGTTTCTCTGAGTTTTTTTTTTTTTTTAGGCTTTTATGCCTTTAATTGATAGGACAGTAGGAGAGACAGGCAGGAAATGGGGAGATAGAGAGGGGGAATGACATGCAGGAAAGGGCCACCGGAAGGGTCAAACTGGGGCTGACTGCACAGAAAAAGAGTAAAACCTGGCCTCACTTTAAGTGAGGTCAGACCAGAAACCAACACAATCTGCTATTATCCGAATCACAAAAGTTGTAGCAATCAACTCTGAGGTCACTAAAAAAACTAAACAAAAAAATAAAACACAAGCAGCAGCAGACACAGCAGTTCTTAAAAATTCACAGCTCCACTTCTTGTTTACCAAAACTAAATGAATAAATGATGCAACCCAGGAAACAACATGATGCAACCCAAAGTGCTCTTGCTGCCGTTCTGCTACATGCTGAGCCAGGCTCAACACTGCAAACAAAACCATATGAAGCTGTTTAAGCCTTTTTTATTTTCTTCAAATTATGTGTTGCAGCTTTAAAACTTAAGCAGCCCCGAGTGACAACAAGAGTTAGCTTTGTGGGAAAGCTGCTGGAG
This sequence comes from Selene dorsalis, assembly GCA_900303245.1. Taxonomy (NCBI): domain Eukaryota; kingdom Metazoa; phylum Chordata; class Actinopteri; order Carangiformes; family Carangidae; genus Selene; species Selene dorsalis. Next base: position 36,539 of record OMNW01016662.1, read on the forward strand.
AATTCTCTGAATAATTAGCTATGGAGCTAACTTTAGGTTATTATTCTCATATATCTTATCCTCTTAATTTTCTCCATAGGAGCACTTCCTTAATATCATTTAATCTGCACATATGCCGTCTATGCTGTTTGGTTTCTTTTTGTGGAGTATTAATCATCCTTGTGAAAATCTCTGACTTGTTAACTAGTAGCAGCTATTTAGTTCACTAGTTTGCTAACTTTTTTTGCACTAGTTACACTAGTAAGAACCAAAATCTCCACTAGTCACTAGTGTGACTTACTAGTTAACTAGTAAGACTTTAAGCATTACGAGTTCAGTCCACTAGGGCCACTAGTCTGTCAAAAAGCCGACTAGTTTGGATTTTGGTGCCACTAGTGCAGCTCCTGGCTTCATTAGCAAGGCTTATGTTAGAACTAGTTTGACAAAAGTGTCACTAGTTGCTGAGAAAGACTGACTAGTGAGAGTCTTTGTTAAACTAGTTGGACAAAATGTCTAACTAGTGTGACCAGATGTCCAACTAGTGCTGACAGAGACTGAACTAGTGAAGGACAATGACACCTGATATCAAGCATATGGAATAAATGCTCAAATGGCTTGCCATAGCCACAGTCCTACATATAGCTCCTTTAAATGTTTGGGAATCCCCGTAACATAGCTTTACAACCGTGCAGAAAAAATAATGTCTATAATGTGCAAAAGTGTTTTATTTTTATTTTCTTATTGGTGAGCTCAGTATATAATTCTTTACACTATGCTCCTTGCAAAATGGCGCAAAGAGAAAATAGAGTAAATGAGGAACAGTGAGCGAGTACTACTGGTGGGCAGGTGGAGCGTGACAGGGATCATGACACATTTGAAAGCAGCTCACTCCCTGAGGTTTCAGAGGGTAATGCAAATTGCACATCATTACTCATTAGTTGAACGATTTTCTTATAGTTTGCAGTGTGTCAGCAGGGTGGGGCGGGTTGTTTAAAGAAGTGCAGCCCTCACTCATTTACCCACTCAGGGTCATTTTTTGCGATGAGAGCAAGAGCCCTTCTGGTGAATGTGAGTGGTTTAAACAGCAGCCTCATCTCTCGCCTGCCCCTCCGCACATCAGACCCACCACAAGACAAATTACATTTAATGATAGGCTGCATGAGATGGGAAAGAAAAGGGGTTATAAAAGGAAGGGGGCAGACAATGAGGAGGAGAGGGCAGACTGATGGATACATAAAAGAAAAGTGTCAACAGATGAAGAAAACACACATTGTAGTTATGAAACAGAGTAGGTTTTTATTTAAATATTTATTAGTGACTTCAGATATGTCTGATGTGGATGCAGAAATGATCTGATAAAACTGAGTTAAACATCAGCAGGCTGAGCAACACAAACGTTTTTGTTTGGGGTTTTTTGTGTGTATGTGTGTCATGTGGCTAAATTATGGAAAAATGTGACATTCAAGACACAAGTTGTGATAATTGTGATCAAACTGTGATGAGTTTGACACTAAATTGATTCAATTGGGATTAACAGCCCCAGCAAACACGGGAGAAGTATAATGCAGCTAAAATTCAAATTTTCATGCATTTATTTTTACTGCGTTATTCTTTGCTACCCCACAGCTCACAGTTGATCTCTTTTCAAACATGGTGGTGGAAAACGTGACCTTGCCTCATATCGTGGGGGCAGAGTGTCTTTTTTCAGGGAAATGTTCCACATCAAGGACCCTGAACTGGTGCTAATTAAACCATCTAATACAATTTTTGCTTTTAGATGTCTGTTACTGAACATGTTTTAAAACCAAATGAGTCAAATATTTTGTCATTGTGGTACTTAAGGATAGAAAATATATTCCCCCCCTTTTTTGTTTTTTTTGCTGGGGACCCCCAAAAACCTCCTCAAGCAATGGAGGGAATGGAGTAAAATGACTACATGTAATTTACCAACAGAAAAAAGGTGATTTTAACATTAAGTTACTATTTAAACAAAATCTACACAGTATAACAGTATTGCATCTCCTTCACTCAAAGGAACACTGCTGTGCAACATAATCCAGGGAGACTTATGTTCCCTCCAAAATGTATGTGGCAGAACAAATCAACTGTATTGCTGTATAATGGCTTAATTTACAGGTCACATGATTTTAAGTGCAATGATTACTGTGCAGGCATGAATAATAATAATTTTACTTCGAGAGCACTTTTCAACACACAAAGTGATTTCTAAAGGGGAATGGAATTCAAAAGCACAATCCACAATAAAAAAAATAAATAAAAAAAAACAATTTCAAGATACAGAATTCAACACAATACAAAGTGAGTTTTATAATTTAGGAAGTAACAGCCACATACTTGTTCCCCTCTGGCATAGTATGTGTCTGATTGACTCTACGTCCTCATTTGGACCTATCCTGGCCCATGTACCAAAGCCTTACATCTGTCAGTCAAAACAGTTAGAATCTGCCCAGATGTGAAACTATGTGAGGCAGACTTAGGTCTACCTATTGACTTGACAGGACCAGAGGTTTGATTCTGCTATTGGCTTGACAGGACCAGAATAAGAGTCATGCAGACACCTCAGAAGAGGTGTAGAAAATGGAGACAGATCAGTGCATCACACAGCACAGCCGGCTCTCCTATTAACGTCTTGTTAAATTTTAAGTGTGGCTGTGACTAAGACGGCTTCTATCAACCTGTCTCCACTGTCGGCTTTATCATCTCGTTTACTGAGAGAGCTAGAAGGACAACAGCTGTGTGTATGTGTTATCTCATTTATAACCAGAAACTTTTCATGTCATACCTCAATAATATATTT
>OMNW01016663.1:20947-31420 GCA_900303245.1 Selene dorsalis
TATTACTATACCTTGATTTTAGTTTTTGGTCTCTCCCAGCTTCTGAGAAAAAAAAATCTGGCTTTGCACCATTATGTTCATAGTTGCTTACTGTCTCATGTATGATGCTCAGCAGGTATCGTGCGGTAGATGTTCTGGAGCATTTTTGAATGAAAAATTTGCTATAAGCTTCTGTATAGCTTAGATGATTGGCAAATTCATGTGATGTTCAAGTTAAACACTACAATCAATCTGTTTCACATTGTCACATTGTTTTTGATTGTTATCTGAAGCATTGTTGTTGTAAAGTATTTGTTACAGAAGATTTAACTTGAAATTTAAATTCCTCACTGGGACTTGAGGTGTGTCAAAATCGCACAAGGAGATAGATAGATAGATAGATAGATAGATAGATAGATAGATAGATAGATAGATAGATAGATAGATAGATAGATAGATAGATAGATAGATAGATAGATAGATAGATAGATAGATAGAATAATTTTATTAATCCCAAAGGGAAATTCATTATATACCTTATGTAGTGCTCAGTTAATTGTGTAATTTTCCATGACCTCTTGATTCCATAAAGACATCTAAAAATTTTAGACACAGCTCAAGTTAAATCCAACACAAAACAGAGACACACATCAAGCTAACTTTCCTTCCCGAAAACATACGCCAGTTGTTTTTGCTGACTCATCAGAGTGTGCATAGCCCGACATGTCTGACCGACCAGTCACGCGTGTGTATTCCAAACACTGTTGTGACCTTCAACCTTCCCACCACAAATACTGTTCCCCCGTCATTATCTAATGAAGACCGCGGCTGAGGAGTTGCAAAGCAAACACAACAACAAATCCCAGCATGCCATGTAAAAACAAAAAGTGGTGAGAGAGACAGAGAGCGAGGCAGAAAAAATCACTCAACCATATCATGTGCACTCCCAGAAAAGTTCACAAGTATATACGAGCTGATAAATTGGACAAGGACGTGCTCACATGCATCCACATACATATACTTCACACAGAGCCGCGCACTGGTCTCCACACCACATAAATTGAACATCAAAATGAGGAAGTACAAACAGAGGCAGATAAACAGACACAGTGTGTGATAACATTGTGAAGACTTTTTCTCTCCGCTGAAGTGGACAGTGTCAGGCCTGCTGGTTGGTCTTTGCTGATGTGGCTGGCTCGTCTTCCAAGTGCTGGTGTCTGTCTGTATTTTATTGCAAGTAGAGGACAGGGTGGTCAGATGTTCAGGTCACTGGGAAACAGTTTACAAACTCACTCCAGGGCTCTGAGGTCAGGAGCAGAGGGCAACAAGAGGCTGGGAGAACAGGACAGAGACACACTTTTGTTTTTGGAACTTCGTCTAGTTCTTTTGTTTTGTTTTCTTAATTTTCTCGTTCCTCTCTGTCCCTGTATCCCAAACTGTAGTAGGCAATAAATCATAATGAATCATACAAAAGATTATAATCAACTTAATTAAAAAAAACTATATATTTCTTTCAGCAATATATTGTGTTGACGATCAGTCAACGGTGCTGTGGCTTAAGCCTGGATTGTCTGACGTCCTTACATGAATAATTTCCAAAACAGTCTTTTTTGGTTTAGGCATCTGTGTGTGTGTGTGTGTGTCTGTGTGTCTGTCTCCCTATCATGCTCCTGTCTCTTGTTGTCAGCGATGAGTAACTGTATCACTGCTGTCTTTGTAAACAGATGGTCAACTCTGTATAACCCATAGCTAGATAATCCAGGCAGTTGACAGTCTGAGTCGCTCCTTGGCGCTGTGGCCCTTACTCTCACCTCAGGATTAGGGAGTGAGCAGTTACAATTTAATCATGTCACCTTTATCCTTTTATTTCATCTAATACAGGATCAGTTCAGTTTGTCGTAAGACATACAATTTACTTTTCATATTTTCTTTTTTTGAATCGTCACACCCATGGTGGTGCACCCAGACAGATGTTATCACTTATTTTACTTCTGAGTGTACAAACACACCTCCCACACTCAAGCCTGTGGGCAGATAAATAGCGCTGTCAATCCAAATACAGTTTACTGCTACTGCCACTGTTCTTGTTAACAGGCCCAGTGCCAGACTGCTTTGACAGGGGGAGGGTTCATAGATGTTGACCGCCAGATTTCAAGACTTGTTACTGGGCACTCTCTGAGTGTTCTTAATGAATGTATGATAAAGCAGGCACTGTTTTATGTTAATTGTCTAATTCTGCTGCTAATTATCTATTCTTACATGCTGGTATATTAAAAATAAGATATCTGCTTTAATCCAGGATATTTTCCTATAGTCTACTAATGTCTTGTCTTTTTAAATGCTACGATGTATTTGGCAGATGTGGTTTTTATCATTCAAAACCAGAGGCACACTGCATGTGCAACTGGATCAAGGAAGTAACTGCTCTCCCTGCTGTATCCTGTTTTTTTATAGGATTCATTCAGACCAACCGAAATCAATATTTTTGAATTATTTGAATGTGCAGTGTTTATGACTGGGCAAACAAACAAGCATAAAGTCAGGCAGAGCATTTGGTGGGTTATTTCCTAGAGTCAGGGCCAGTTGTTAATGTGGGGTATTATTAATGCTGTTAGATAGCGGCCTTCTGTCACATTTGTCATATTACTCGATGAAACCTGGTCACATGTGCTTCCGTGCACTGCTCCGCCTTCCTTTAACCTGGACACAGGGTTTAATTTTCCTGAAAACAGCTGTGCATATGGAACGTCCAGTAAAAATTCATAGGAGTGAGTTACACCAGAGGCAGCTGCGTTCAATAAGGCTCTGATTAAAATTCCCAGATCTGAGAGATTTATCCACAACAAAAAATCTGACATGTTATGGCAGGAAAAGCACAGATGTAACTAATAACATTTACAATGCCTCTGTTCCACTGAGGTGTACCAGTAATCAGTGCCAGTGGTCCACCAGGGCCTTGGCTCTCTATGGATTGTACCAGAATTGCTTTGTTTTTATTTAGTTGTTTCGTTGCATGTGGCCGGCGCATATGCATATCAGTGTGGCAAAACAATACGTGTGGTGTACAATTTTATATTTGAAATGAAACCTTCCTCCCGCAACTGGTTGTGCTGTAGATCTCCAGAGTAGTGACCTGACAACCCACAGACCAATTCCCTGTCCTCTCATATCCTGGTGTTTGTGCACAGAGGCCACTGGCCGGGCCAGGGCAGGTGAAGCCCAGAACTCTATTACATAACGACTGAGGAAGTCATCCGTCAGTGTAGTGGAGTGGCATGGCACTCAACTATGTCTCTCTCTCTCTCTCTCTCTCTCTCTCTCTCCCCTGTCTGAGGGGGCTGTAGTTTCCAGTGTGTGAGGATGACAGCGCAGTCAGCCTGAAGTGTTTGTGTAAGCCTAAATCAGTTTGAGAAGGGTGGAAACAATCCAGGGAGCTCAAGAGTGTGTGTGTGTGTCTGTGTGTCTGTGTGTGTGTGTGTGTCCCTAATGATTTATCGTGACAAATGATCAGCCATAAGCAAACAACAAGCAAGCCATCTGTCTGTGCATACAAACAAACAAACAAACAAACAAACAAACAAACAGAGGAGACAGACAAATAGGTTGTCAGTCAGAGTGATAGCTGAGTTTAAGATGATCAGTCACAGTTATCGGCACAGGATTATTCAGCTGTGATCAACATTTTAGAGTGCAATGCAGTGTGTGTGTGTGGGTGTGTGTGTGTGTGTAAACTGCTGCATCTACACATCTGTGCACCCACCTGCATTCATGAGCATGTGAACATTTTTTTGGCATATGAATATGTGTGTGTGTGTGTGGTTGCCAGTCTGATCGACATATGTGTGTGTGTGTGTCTCTGAGCGAGCAAGTGTGTGTGTGGGATGTAACCCAACCCGGAGCGGCACAACACAGCAGCCTGTTCAAAGGCCTGTTTGTATTATTACAGCTTGTCCAGCTGCTCAGGACAGACAAACAAGACTTAGAGCTCCGAGCAGCAAAACACAGACCTCCCACCCCATCACAGAAACCCCTGTGGGCCGGCCCAACCCAGCATTGTGGGCCAGAAATGGACAAACAAACACCTACACATAGACAAACTGCCAGACATGAGAGAAGACGTTTTGTCCTAAATGGATGAGGGATGAATGCAAATTCAAGTCATCATCAAACAGAGCATTTCCCCATGTTTCTTGTTTTTTTTACTCACCGCAAAAAGAAAAGTAATAATTATCTGTGACATTTGAACTCATACCAAAGTCGACTCCATATTTTACATGTGTCAAATTTTCTGACTCATAGTTCATACTGGCGCTTGTTGAACGTTTCCATGATGCAAAGCTTTGTTTCCAAATTGATAATGTTCATTTATTTACAATAGATATGGTATACTTATGTCAACATTTGTATAGTGAGGGCCAGTGGTTCCCTCCCCACCCCATTCTCTCCCCATGACCAGTATGGAAAGTGCCTATACATTTCTACAGCACACTGTAATGAGTAACGTTACCTCCTGTCAAAATATTGGGTCTCCACTCAACATTTGCTTTTCAAATCTCACACACTACATTGAGCAATGATCCTAAAAACAAAATATTGCTTTATATACACAGTGATCGACTTCGAAAGCTGATGAAAATTAATGCCTGTATTTTTAGCGCAGACTTTTTGTCAGCAATATTTCTTCTCGGTGTGTACTCAACGTGCACCCTGTTGCCCTCTGAACAGCTCTCTCCTCTGGAGATCTCCCCAAATGGATCTGATGGTGGTGATTAAGATCAGAGTAAGCTAACACTCTAGCTCCCTCACACCTCTCCCTTCTCCTTTATTCCTCTTGTCTCTCCTTTCCACCACATCCCATGCCCAGTCTTCCTCCCCTTCCCCTTCTATCCTTGTCACCCATCCTCCATCCTCCTTGCCCCTCCACTCTTCATCTATCCCACTCCTCCTCCTTCCTCTTCTCCACCTCCTCACTCCCTGTGCTCCTGCTCCCTCTCCCTCCCTGACTCAGGGTCCCTGTGTGCCTGTATGTAACATCAGTAAAGCTGTCAGGGAGCCAGGCCAAGGTAAACAGCCCAGCACTGGGTTCAGGGGTGATGGGGGCCAAGATGTTTTTCCTCAGGAACCCAGGGACCCCCGGGGGCTTCTGGCTGGGGCCAGTGAGGAGCAGAGGGGGGAAGACGATCCCCTCAGTTGCCCCCCACAAGAACACACTCTGGCCAGTCTCTCTCCTTTATTCTCTCTCTCTATCTCAATCTTCTCTTTTGCCCTTTTGTCTCTCTCCTCCTCATCGCGCTCTCTTTGTGGTTCTTTCCCTTTCTGCATCTGTGTACACAAAACTCTTCAACAGCATCTCTTTCTCACATATACAGTGATTCATCAGTGCTCTCACACGAGCCTGTACTCACACACTCAAACATTTTTCTTTCCTAAATCATTCCGGTGTTGGCACAAAGAGATATGCATGTGTCCCATATATATACAGTGTGCAGTACATGCGAGATGCTGAAATCATAAATATCATTTTATTCCCAAATACAAGCCCCTCTTAGTAAAATGACATTTTTAAAGGGAGAGCTGGAACGGGATTTTGGCTTGATGTGCTTCTGGAGGTATTCAGCAAATCAATTATGTTACTTGAAGAAGAAAGGAGGGAAAAAGAAATAGGAGAAGGTGGAGGGATGTCAAGAGAGGAGAAACAGTAGACAAGAGAGGAGAGAAAGGGATATAAAGAAAAGAGAAGGAGTGAAAGGGTGAATAAGGAAAGGATAGAAGGAGATAGGTGGGGAAGTGATATACCTCACCCAGGCATGACCCCTCTCAGCCCCAGTGAGCTGCTCCCTCTGAGGGAGGCAGACGGCCCAGAGTAGGAGAGCAAGACGGGGACCATCCAGAGGTTGCAAATCAGATGCAGTACTAAAAACATAGCAACTGGGAGCAATGGAGACAGAATGAGGGGAAAGAAAAGAGACAGAGAATGCTGGGAGTTAAAGAAGAGGCAAAAAAAATAGGTTTAAAAAAAGAGTGAAGATGGATTTAATGGAGCAAGGAAGTCAGAGAAGAAATGCAGGAGGCAGAGAGAAAATTTGTTGAATGAAGACAGGAGCCAGTCAAGCCAAGAAAAGCATGTAGAATTGAATTAGGGGAGGGAGAGCCACCGAGCAAACCAAGAGGAGAGGACAGCAGGGGCGCAAGGAGGAAGAGGAGGACCATTACCCTTCGTACATCAGCCGTTACATCCCTTGGCGGCTGTCAGGGGGGGAAAAAGAGAGAGGAAACATCACAGAGTGGATGGAGGGATTAGGATAATTGGAGAGGAGTAAGAAAGGGAGAGCAGATTCAGCGGAAAGAGAGGTTAAGACCAGACTTTATTTGGAAATACTGTTTGTTTTAACCTTCTCAGAGTAGCAGGTGGGTGGAATTTGGAGTGTTGCTGGGAGTGGAGGGTCTTGGAGTGAGTTTAGACTGGCCAGAGGTTGACAGAGATTGTGGACAGTGATTGTCAGTACTGTTAAACTACACAAGTAAGTAGTGCCAAAGTTTTCTGACTGTGGCACTGTGTGACATTTGCCATACAATCAAGTATATATACAAGTATCTCCTTTAGTGAGTAATAGTTCATGTGACTTCATCTGAGTTGAGATGTTGTGATCTGAATATTTTTAAAAACTGTATGAATTATATTCTTTTTGACTTTTCAAAGATGATTTGTCTCATTTCTTAGTTTCATCCTGCTCAGTATTTCTCTTGGTTAGACTAGACAGGAAACAACAACTCTTCCACCACACGTGTTCAATGGGACACTTTATCTGGAATTTCCTGATAATGCATGAGGCAAAAAGATGAGCGAGTGGGAGAGAGCTTCAGACCAAGAGCACAAGAGCCGACGCTAATATGTAACAAAGCAGTTGACATTCCAGTCTGCAGACGTGAATTTCTGACCTTTTAGTTACCTGGCTTTGCCGCATCATCAGTCATGTCTCCATTTTTCTGCAAAGCGTCACATCTGCAGTTTTGCCTCTCTTCACTACAGGCAACTTGAGCTCTTTTCCTCCTCATCTTCCTCTTCTCATCTCCTCCTCTTCCTGTTCCTGTTTCCCAGCAGTCCCACAGACTTCCTGTTGCTGCTCCTCATCAATCCCCCGCTGCCACAATGGCCTGCGACAGAGCACTGACAGGCCCATGACAGGCCTGCCACCCGGACAGCCTGTCCCAGTATAGCCAGCTCATAATATGGGAGAAGACAAACAGACATGAACATGCACAACTTGCTTCCCTCCTCCCTTAACCTTGGTGGCGCCGTCTCTGCTTACTCTAAGGCAAAGCCACTGCTCGCTTACTTGCATGGTGGCCAGGATCACACCCCTCCCTGATCAAACTGTACAAAATTTTCAGCATGGCTCCAGGGATCACGATGTCAGTTGGTCACTCGGTCAACTTTTTTGGTGCAGACTGAAGTATCAGTACAGCTACTGATTAGATTTTTGTGCATGGTCCCCAGAGGAGGACCCCTACTAAACTCATCAATGACTTTTCCTCTTGAATGCCCATAAAGTTGACATTTGTAGTTTTGAGAGACATGTCTTTGTAACTACATGCTTTCACAAGCATTCATGTCTACGTAAGAATAAACTGTAATAACTCTGATTTTTATCATTAGGTCAAAATTTCAGTTTATCAGAGACTTTGGTTTAAGACAAAATGCTAACAGCCTCAGCTGTGTTTATTGTTAAATAGCAAATGTTAGCATGCTCACATGGTTCACTAAGATGTCAAATAGCCTGTGGTGCTAATGTTGCCATTTAGCTCAGACTGCCCAAGTGTAGCCCCGCAGAGCAAGTAGCATGGCTGCAGACTCAGAGTCAAGTTATTGGATCATTGTATTTAGTGGTTCCAGGTTCCTGACCATGTTCCTATTTGAATGTTGACTTTCATAATATTGCATTGTATCAACAAGCTATATTAGCTAGGTGACATGTGCTTATTAAGGCTGTTTTCTCTTCTCTTGTGGCGTCGAATGATGGCTGCATTCGCCCTAAACTGTGACAGCTTTGTTTCACCGTTCATGCCAGGAGACTTTCAACTGTTGGTTAACTTTTAATTTTTAGTGAAGATTTAGTGAAGTCAAGTGCCAAACCATAAACCAACCATAAAGTTATCCTTCGAAAACAATTCCCCAGCCTTTCATCTAAGTTTATGGTTTCTTGCTAGAATTACATTTCCAAGTTAGAAAAGAATACATATTTCAAAATAGTGTCGATACAAAATCCAGTGTGTTTTGGATTAACATTATTTTCTCACACTCAACGTGTAATTTTCATTTTTGTGTGTTTTCTCAGCGGACTTTATGGGAATGTTTGGGATAATTAGGTTGTAGTTATCAAATCAACAGAATCAAAGCTTGTGCAATTACTTCACATTAAACCATCAACTCAAATGATTCCCCCCAAAAATTATTACTGACTGGAAAGATTTGAATAATTGTAACTGATTTTTTTTTCTTCCAATTTTGTTGCTGCCAGAAACAGGGATTTGCTCATAAAACAGACACCAATGCATAACCCAGAGAGTACAGATTGGCCTTTTACAGCTGCATATAACGATTAAGCAGGGAGAATTTACACATCCCTGACAAGATGGGTAAACAGTCACACTTTGGTCTTTGACTTCAGCTGACCAGTTGTAGGTTACACACTGTAGGTCGAATACAGCACTGCAGGAAAATGAAGGGCAAAAGACATCATCAGATTCAAATTTTTAATATATTGGTGGAAAAAGTGTGAAATTTGACAGATGTAGAATATTCACACTATCTCTATGTCTTCGAGGCTCTCTGAAATATAGCTGCCTAATTCTGCTCTTCTCCCGCCCCTCCTTCTCACTCTCTCTCTCTCTCTCTCTCTATCACTCACTCACACACTCACTCACTCACCCACACACACACACACACACTACCCCACTCTTGATCTACTTAGATGTGCAACATCTAACTGCCACTTAACCTCACTTTCTCTACTTACCCATCTGCTCACCCCTCCAGCTTCCAATCCATCATCCAGCCGTGCCTCCCGCCTTGTGAAATGACTCTACTAGTCATGAACAGCATTAACCTCCCCCCATCCAAATGTACGCACGCACACACACACACACACACGTATGATCAGATGCCCCTTTACCTCTACTCAGAGTGCAATCTCGGGCTACTTCAGCGCTGCATCAGCCTCTCACTGTGGAGGCTGTTGTTTCTCTGCTCTGCTTTCCTTTCTTTATGTGTGACATTTCTCCTCCATGAGGGGTGTCAGAGTGGCCTTATCATCTTTGGCCTTTTCAATTCAGCTTGCCTTTCAGCCATGGTTTTCTGTGAACTCTCTTATAACCACACACACACACACATACAGATATACTCACATATGAAAGAATACACTCCATTATAATACATCAGTACTGGATTTGAGCTTTCCATCCTTGGTGAAAAGAACAGACACAAAAGGGGTTAAACATTATGTTGCAGGTTTATTCTCTTTTTTTGAAAATTATAACATGAAAAAGGAAGAGAGAATAGAGAAAGTACAATGGAAATGTAAAGAAAAGACCTTGTGTGCTTGTTACTGCTTGTTTCTTTGATGAGTCTGTGTTTGAGTTGACATGTGTGAGGGATTTGAAGGGCAGCTCTTTGCAGAAGCTGCCATTCATAAGACTTATATTATGTTATGTCTACCTGTATGCACGGCTACACTTTTATGTGGCCACACCACATAAAAGCTGAGCAAGTCAAATATGAGCTGATATGAAATACTTTTATAAATGTAAACCTCCTGAGACTCACTCACTTTAATACATAACCCGTGATATGGAGAGGAAAAATAGCAGTGGGGAGATACTAAATGTCTGTAGAAATAAACCCCACTGCACCAACTCCAGGGAGGTAAATTTGGGAAAGAATATTTTAACATTTTTGAAATATCTGTTTCAACTTTTTCCTAATCTCTCTTCATCTTTATTCTCTCTCTGTGCCTTGACTCTTCCTGTACACTCTGCCTCTCCAGTGAAGTGGCTGCTCGCAGGCCGTGACACTGCCGACTCTATAACTGCTGTTGTAGCTCCTCAGGGCTCTTATGTGCTGGAGAATCATATGGGCCTACATTGTGTGCAATTGCACAGGCACTTTCAGTCAATAACTCGCACAGAGGAAGGTGTCCATATTTCAAAACTGCATACTCCACTAACCAAGTTTAAGCAAGAGAACCATTATTACACAATACAAGCTAAATGATTGTTTTTGTTTAAACAACACCTTTGGCTGAAGCTTAAAAATCACAAGTGGCAAATACACAACCGCACATGAAATCATTTTAAGAACTCCTAATCCAGTTGTTGTTATTCTTAAAATGGATGTTATAATCTAACTAATTAATAAATGATTTGATTAAACCTTTTAAAGGCCGACACATTCACTTCTCCTATAGCTCAGGAAAATAAATGAAACTAATCAATATA
>OMNW01016689.1:18287-42900 GCA_900303245.1 Selene dorsalis
GAATTTTATCATAAGAGGTCACAAAAATAAGTCATTGTAAAAAAACAAAAAAACAAAATAACACACAAAAAAAAAACACATTTACTAAAACAGCTTGGTGCTGTAGATTTTAGTGAACTTCACTCACACAGGAGGAAGCAGTGGAGTAGTTGTAATGGAGTTCCCTCAAAAAATAAAAGCATGGATGTTTTAATCTGCTATTCTAATGATATAGTGATAATAATATAATAGTCTAATGGACATAATGGACATAATGGACAATATATGAAATATATTTGGCTGAATACATGGCTTAACTGAGTAATGATAAGTTAAATTCACCACTGATCTGAGACCATATTCTACTTAACTAACAAAAAGTTTACCCATTGAGTCAGTTGTAGTGGTGAGCACTTTTGCAGATTTGCAACTCTACCATCAAATACACACGCCTGTTTTATTTCATAACTGTTGTGTATTTTAAATGCCTGAGACAAGCAATGTCAAGGGGCTTATGGGTGCATACTAAAAAAAAACAACTAAACAGTCATCAGGGAAATAAAGTTTGTTCTGTGTTGTTTTCTGTTTAAGTATTACACATTCATATAGCCAACAGTGTGTTTGCAGAGCAGTGAGTGTGTGGCATGGAAAAGCCTAACCCTAAACTTCAAAAATTCTGGCAGGCCATATCCAACCTCAAATGAAATATTTACAACCCTTATTGTTTTGCATAGCATCCTACAGGCTGGGAACCACTGTGCAATAGAATTTGCATCAGCAGGACATTGTGTTATGGAAACATGTCGCCTCATGCAACAGTGTGACTTCTTGTGTTTAATTATGTGCGGACAATAATGAAGCTCTGTGGTACACAGGAATATCAGGCTTTGGATACACACACGCATAATACCTGTCAGTAGAACACATTTGTAGTTCAATAAGGAAAATGTAGAACAGATTTATCAGATAAGTCCTTTAAAGCTGTGGTCACACAGATACACCAGGCTGTAGCTTCAAAACTCCTGTAATCTTTTTTTTTTTTTAAAGTGAGTGTTTTACTGCTAACGAATTGAACTCTCTGTGTGTCATTTAAGGGCTGATGCTTCAATATATTTCAATTTATTTGTATTTTAATAACAGCAGCAAGAGCAGAAGTGAGTTGTAGATGAGTGAAATGGCATCAGCCACAATGAGCTACTGGTCACACCATACTAATTAAGTGTGTTTGTTAAATTAAGCAGATGTGTTTTACATTTTGGAGCAATGAGGGCTGAATAGGAAATGCTAATCTTAAATTATTAACCATAGGCTACTGGTCATACAACTCTGAGAGTGTTGGTCAACAAATCCAGTGAGCTAAAATAGTCAAGTCCAGGAAATGAAACTAATCCAGGCATTAGACCTCCCACCTTCCCACCCCTCCTTTCTCCTCCCTCCCAGCCTTCCACCTTCAGCCTGGCCTTGTGCACCACCTTATAAAATCACCTGCTCTTAAACTTGTTAGTCAGCTACACCACCTCTTTCAATTAAGGTCAGCATTTATTTTCACTTAAAAACTTAAATACTATACATCTTCAAGAGATGCGTCAGTGTACTTGTAGCTATAAATAGCCTAAAATCAAAATGTTCAAGTACACACCACAGGACACAACACTTGAAATCACCTCTCATTAGTAGATTTATATTACAATACAGTTATTACTCATCTGAGGGATTCAGACATGCCCCTGAACTCATCTTATGCAACATCAAAGGTACTTTTGTGGCGGGTGCCAGGAGTACAATGTGTTGCTGTAGCCATTATTCTAAACTGATCTGGTCTTATGTAATGCCACGAACGGGATAGAGGATGATCTCCCGTGGCAGGGAGTGGGGCAGACGCAGGTCCACTCCGGCCTGCATAGCAACAGGGAGGAAGGAGGGTGAGAGAACGGGAGCAGCAGCGTTTGCCACAGACTGTGCTTAGTTAACATATGTTCAGTACTTCTGTTGACCGTCGACGTTTAGTTATAAACAATCCATATAATCCAGCAGCGTAATCCCACGGAGATGTAATAAACCAGGTTCAGCAGGCGAGCAGAGACCTTGTAGTGACACTTAATCCAGCGACTGTTTCTGTCACCCACCACCACCACCGCTCCCTCCCACCACCCACTCAGGACTTCACCATGACCCTGTATCTGAGGCACTACTGGAAGGACGAGAGGCTGGCCTTCCCCAGCACCACCAACAAGAGCATGACCTTTGACGGGCGGCTGGTGAAGAAGATCTGGGTACCTGACGTGTTCTTTGTCCACTCCAAGAGGTCCTTTATCCACGACACCACCACGGACAACATCATGCTGCGGGTCTTCCCAGATGGCCATGTCCTCTACAGCCTGAGGTGAGGACAGTAACACACATACACACACGCACACATCTGCCTCCATAGGCTTTTTTATCACACCAACCAAATGAGACTTGGCAGGCCCTGGCGCAGTGTCTGCAGAGCTGGTGAGATTTACTCTGGCTTTAATTCCCCAGGGTTACAGTTACCGCTGCATGCAACATGGATTTCAGCCGTTTCCCTTTGGACTCGCAGACGTGCACACTGGAGCTGGAGAGCTGTAAGTATTCACGTGCCTCCACTCTTCCGCCTCAAAAGGCTTTTCAGATATTTTGCTCCTAATTATGAAAGGCCCAAAGCAATTTAGCAGCACGCTGCCTGAACCAGCACCACACTGACAAGAAATGCTAAACTGTGATTTATTAGTGGGAAGTTGGTGCAGAACAACAGTGTTATTCCATTAGGATTTCATATCAGTGGGACTCTGATTTCATAGCACTGGTTACCAGAAATTAGAAAGTAGTTGTTTCATTTACCTTGGCTGTAGAGAGTTTAATCCATAAACCTAATAAAATAAAGTTTGTCTTTAAACTCTGTCTGTTTTAGAAGTAGATGTCATCATGCTATAGTGCTGCTGTCTTCATGTAATCCCACCATCTTTACCTGTAATATCAGTACAATGCACATTTCCACTGCACAAACACCCTTAGTATCATTATGTAGTATTTAAAGTGATGTTTCTCAGACAGCAGTTAGCAGCTGGCCTTCATTTATTCACCTTTTATTTGACAGTCAACAATTGTTGGCATTGCCTCTGATCCCTTGAGTTCAATACTGAATATCACTTAACAATTTTATCAAATAAAAAGAAAATTACAGTTTACCGGTACATTGCAGTACATGTATTGATTTTACTTTTTAAGCTCAGTGTTTTAGTGTAAATAAACTGCCAATCATCAGCATTGTTAGATCTTAGCATGTTGCATGTATAACGGTTCAGTGGCACTGATGAGATTTTTCTTAGGCATGGTAAAAATGTGACAGAATTAATTATTAAATGAACATATAATTGGTTATGTTGTGGTGTTTATTTTGGCATTGCTGCCAAAATTAGTACATATTTCATATTTACAGTTGTTTACTATATTTGCATTTCTTTCTGCTTCGCCTTAACTTCAGTCGTTATTTGTCTATGCTGTCTGTGCTGCAGCTGTTTACATAAACTGATGCTCTCCGTCCATCAGATGCGTACACGGACGAGGACCTGATGCTGTACTGGAAAAGCGGCGATGAGTCTCTGAGCACCGACGACAGGATTTCTCTGTCGCAGTTCCTCATCCAGAAGTTTCACACTACCTCTAGACTGGCTTTCTACAGCAGCACAGGTACAGCAGAAACACTACGGCAGAGCTGGGCTGCATATAGAGATTTTCTATAAGGCTGAATCACTCAATGAAAAATTGCAGTCCCTAAGGTCAATGTGGGGAATGGAGTCATTTGCTTAATTCATTAATATAAATTGAAATAGAAAAAAGCTTAATGTTAATGCTATCTTGAGGTCTTGTTCTGTGGCAGGGTCAAAATCCACTTTTAATATTAGAGGTCCTTATATATTTTTAATGCAACCTCCTCTTTGCTCTACAGGTGCAGGTCATGCTTATTTTTCATAGTGTGTCTTTGCATTCTACAGAGATATCTATTTCCCCTATATTTATTAGGCACAGGGAAATGTGAAATCCAAAAAACATGTTTGGTGGTCCATGGAAGGCAACTGATGTCTGTTTTGTTCATAATGGCAAAAATTCAAATGGAGGCGGTGTAATGAGACCACACAAAACATCATAAGAGCAATGTGTTGGTATTGCCTGTTCCTTGCTTTGTGCTGCCGAGGGAACACAATTATACAACACAATCTCCTGGGACCTCCACTCCTTAAAGACGATAGCAGTGCAATGCTATACCAGTAATGCAGAGTTTGGAAATTCTGCACTTCTGTCGAAGTCACAAGTGTGCCACCGTCTCACTTTTCCTGGAGAAAATAATGGAAGAGTGGCTGAAGAGACAATGATGCCAGGTCAAAACCTTAGCGCTCATTTTCACCGCTAACATGAAGACACCACAAAGGAAAAGGACGCGTGAAAGAAATAAACCACCGTGAGAGCAAGCAGCATTGTTGAAATCTTTATTCATCCCTCCTCCACAGGGCAGTCTAAAGAAATAGCTAAAGCAATTGGCAACTTCACTGCAGCCACCCTACAGCCCTTTTCTGTGAAAATAAGGGATTTCGGCAGTTACTCACAGTGTCAGAGCCAAAATATATAAAAGTGTTCCATCAAGGAAACACTTTTCTACTGTAGAAAAATACAGAATCTCAACACAAGCAACGTGGCATTATGTTGTGGAAAGCTTGAAAGTGACTTAAAGAGGAACTATGCAAGATTTTTTAATTGTGATGATTAAATGACTGCATTTCTGCATTTCGTTGCCTTGTCTTGATACGTGCAATGACAATAAAGTTGAATCAACCAATCAATCAAACTTATTATGGAGAGAATGGAGGCTCTCTACGTTCCACCTAGCGTCTCTTGGTCGAAAACCAACCTTGCAAGATCTGCACCTCAGACCCATAATCCCAGATCTGGTCTTGCGAGAAACAAGGACTGCTTTACGCGGTATGACACAAGCACGCATGGTAATCCATAATCACTTGTTAACATTAACCACCTCAGTAGACATCGCTCCACAGATTGCCTTCTCGCTTGCTTCATTGAAAACAAACGCACATGCCCAGTGGTTGAGGGAGGAGGGTTAGTGGTGAGTTTTTATGACAGTCAAAATATGCACTCCGCAACTGTAGGAGGAGCTCTGTAGAGGAAAAAAATGTCCAAAACAGAGAGAAGGTGACCGACTTTCATAGTTCCCCTTTAAAGTGTTTGACGCTTCATGCTGCTCTATCACAAAGTCACACACTCTTTGTGAGAAGTTGGTAGCTGCAGAACTTCTTCCTACTCCCTGTTTGGATCACACATCGGAGACAATGTTGCAGAAGTGCTTAAAATGGCTTTAAGGGACTGGGAGTTGGACAGCAGGCCATGTCGCAACACTGCTGTGACTGAAAAGCCTGGCCCTTACAAAACCTGTTTAACACACACTGTTTGTACCCCCCCAGTGGGGTTTTACAGCCACCTGTCAGGCCAGGTGCCAAAGAGCGATAGGCGTCTTCCACAGGAGCTCTGGAGCCTCTACACTATCTGGCAGCGACGCAGATCTTTCTCTGGCTACAGACACACAAACTCATCACGGACGGGCTGATGTTTGGGCAACAGGCTGCTGTGACGGCTGCTTTTATCAGCACCAAAGTTGACAGTATCGACAGCTGGCTGAGGATGAAATGCCCACTGAGCGCTACAGTTGAAAGCATTCTTGATTTCCTAGATTTCTAACACCTCATTGAGCTGATGTGTTGAGTTCAGTCACTGTTGGCCCTGTACTAAAGGCAGCCTTGTTGACAGTGTTTTTGAAGCGAGCTGATTGATCAAGTGTTCAGCCCAGTTGTTTTGTTGGCCCAGCATTGGATCAGTATGATACAGATTGAATAAAAAGTGGAGTTTAGAGTATTTGTTTGAGACTTATTTTAATCATTATGAGTATCTTTGTGAGGCGTTATAAAGCTAGCTATTGTTGTCATTGAACTTTGTGTATTCATATAAATTGTATGTGTGTGTGTCTTTGTTAAACTCAATACCCAAAAGACTCATACTTGAACTTGTCTCTGACGCAAGAAGTTAAGAGCTGAGTTGATTCAGTCTCTAACTTTTCTTTTTCTGTGTAAAGACATTAATTCTTTTTAAGTCTTTGAACTCGACTCAGGTAACTCTTCTCTAAAGAATTCACTTAATGTTTCTCTTGTTTGTTAGTGGAGCCTCTGCTGCCTGAGTGACAAGTTAATATTATTGTTCAGGCAGTTGCAAACAGCCTCAACTTTTATCTCTGTTTTTATTTATTTATTTATTTTTACATCTGTGGTGTTGAATCCAAAATGCAGATGATTTGGTGTCACAATTATCTTTTCAGCAATGTTTGAACAGCCACATCTTGAGATGTGAAGCACAAGTATAACAAAACCAACTAATGGGTTGATGGTCAAATTCCATTTAGTTCCTAAACCTTCAAGCTTCTCACATTGACAGTATTGTGTAATGGCTCCCTGGTACAGAGTCATGGTTAACCTTATTACCAACACATGTGCTTTTGTTGTCATGGGTATAATAAGAAACATGTGGAATACAACAGACTGTCATTGCCAGGGTTACTATAATAACCTTTGTAACTAGATTCAGGAAAAGGATTGTGATCTTTGTTCAAGTAACTACAAACATCAGACAGTTTTTGGGGTCATGGTTTTATGAATAGTGACATTTCATGGTCTGTCAGGAATAATAGAAACACAGCTGTGGTTTTCACATGGTGATCGAACACCACTCTGCTGTTTCATATTCCTGTCGTTTTTTATACTATATCACTGCACCTGTCATAATTACTCCAACTAATGATGTCACCTGACAACAAAATGTAATATGGGTCATAATAATCTGCTGCATAGACAATCTAAGGCAGGCATGGGCAAACCATTCCACAAAGGGCCGCTGTGGCTGCAGGTTTTTGTTCCAGCCAACCAAGAGCACACAGTCTGACCAATCAACTGTCTGAAGATTGAGATCAGTTGATTAAATGGGTCAGGTCTGGTGTGTTGCTGCTTGGTTGGAGAGAAAACCTGCAGCCACACCGGCCCCTTCTGGAATAGGCTGCCACTGCC
This sequence comes from Selene dorsalis, assembly GCA_900303245.1. Classification (NCBI taxonomy): domain Eukaryota; kingdom Metazoa; phylum Chordata; class Actinopteri; order Carangiformes; family Carangidae; genus Selene; species Selene dorsalis. Next base: position 25,409 of record OMNW01016689.1, read on the forward strand.
TGATCTAAGGGCATTCCTGAGTAGAATTAATTCACTTGTGAAGTGCTTTCATACAGAGTGACATACCTGTGAGGACCAAACTAAAGTGCAGTAGGAGGCTGTGGTGTGAGCTCTAAGTGCCATATCTATTCAACAAGTGTACAGAGATCAGGTATAAACAAGTGCATTGAAGGTGCACTCACAAGTTTTAGTTAGGTACATTGGGGTGTTATTAGAAGAGGTGCTCTCAGAAGAGAGAGAAGAGGAGACTGTCTTCAGCACAGGGATGGTGATGCCAGACAGTTTTCCCCCTGGAGGAGCACAGAGAATAAGGTTGTATGATTGAGTCCATCTAGATGGGAGCAGACCCAGAAGTCACTCTGAAGTCAAACATTAGTGACTCGAATCTGATTTGTGCAGAGGTCGATGAGCAGTGGAGTGACATGTGCCCTTTTGGGCCAATGGAAGACCAGACCAGACCAGACCAGTCCTGCCTCTGTATGGGTTTCAGTGTGTGTGAGAGAGGCACGCCAGAGGGACACTGCAGTAGATTTCTTAACTGAATAATTACATTTGAAGTCTGGAGAAACTTGTCTCACAGACAACAATGTCCTTTTTACTCATTGCCTTCCACCGGTAACAGTTATCATAATAGAAAACAGAGGGTATGGTGTCCTGTTCAACCACTGAGATGAACACTGTATAGAAAGAAAAACAGAAAAGTTCCTCCAGTTTGAAACTCACTGCGGTTTAAAAACACACCACTGGCTAAGTTTATATATCTTCACATTCACATTGTTATTCAGCCATTTTTCTTCCTTGTGCTGCTTTGTTGTCATAGATCTTCATAATGACCTCTTTTCTGTTTAGCTGCTGCTTTGTTTATTCATTGGTTTGTTTGGTCTGGTTTTCCATGCCCTCCAGATTTCTATCATCCCTGTGTGGATTAGTTGGTAATTTCACCCCAGATCTGTGTTTATCATGGCACTTTAATACATCATTATCTTTTACTCCTTCCTTGTCTCCAGGCTGGTACAACCGTCTGTACATCAACTTCACTCTGCGGCGTCACATCTTCTTCTTCTTGCTGCAGACCTACTTCCCCGCCACTCTGATGGTCATGTTGTCCTGGGTGTCTTTCTGGATTGACCGCAGGGCCGTCCCTGCCAGAGTCTCTTTAGGTAAGAGGACATGCGACGCAGCGACTATGTTGTGTGTTCAGCTTTAATGTGCGTCTGAAGGCACATTACAGTGACCTGGGTGACCTGACAGCATAACCCAGTTAGCACAGACAGGAGTACCGTGTAGAGGGAAATTTGCACATTTGCTTTCTCTAAGATGAAAAGATCATCATAATTGGGACTCGGACGCTTTAAGAGGTGCTGCTCGTCCTTGTTTGGTTTCAAAACACCAAGGTTGTGTTGTTGTCTGGATGAGCAAAATTGGAGACCTTTGGAAACAATGACGTAGACGCATTCTTCCCCTCCTGATTGGTCTCACCAGCCTCGACTGCCAGTGGGGAATACAACATGTCACATGAATTACAAGTGTTACTGACCTTGTTGTCTTTGCTAGCAGCTGTTTCTACCTTTGCTGTTTTTCGTTCATAGTGTGTTTCTGCAATCAACCTATCTCAGAGTGAATCAACTGTTTCCTGTTTACACCAGCACTCACATGCCAGGTTTATGGGTCCAGACTTCTGTGGTGACTGGGGACAAGGGAAACAAATTATCTCAGTAACTGTTAAGTGGAAAAAAACTTGACAAAGAAAGTCCCAGTGCACCACAACTCCTCAAAACTATACACATCTACAGTTTTGTTTCTACACAGATTGATCAAAGACTTGAGATCAACATTTTTAATAAGTGAGTGGAGGAGGTGTTCAATATGTAACTTTTCTCTTAGGACAAAGACCAGATCTGTAATCAGACACAGTAATTAATATACTGTCAATGCAGATAAAACACCAATTGTATTATATTTCCTAGACTGAGTGTGGACAAAAACTGTAAAGTAGCAACATCTAAGTTGCTTTTTGCTGCATTGATGAATAAACCACAATAAACCACACTGACTTTGAGGCTGTGGTGTGTATGAGAGTTCAGTCTCACAGGCTGAAGTGTTTCACAGACAGAGGGAATATAACCTTTTGGTCAGGACATAAGATAATGTGGACTTTTGCTGCACTTCCAATTTCACCGGCTTCATTTTGCTGTATATTTCTCAACCCACAGCAGACTGAGCAGTCTAGACATTGCAACAAAAAGACCTGGTGAGAAGCCAGCAGGGCACAGCTCAAGAGATGTTGTCTGTCTGGGAAAGGTTTGAATTAGACAGAGCAAAGACTAGTCCTGAACCTCTTTTTGACCACCGTGCTTTCTGTGTTTTAGGTATAACCACGGTGCTCACCATGTCCACCATCATCACTGGAGTCAATGCCTCTATGCCCAGGGTCTCCTACATCAAAGCTGTGGATATTTACCTCTGGGTCAGTTTTGTCTTCGTGTTCCTGTCTGTGCTTGAATACGCCGCCGTCAACTACCTGACCACAGTGAGGGACGGTAAAGAGCGAAAGCTCCGGGAAAAAGTCAGGGAACAGGTACAGACACCTTTTCAGCAGTCGCACATTTGCACATGATGTGCCTAACTTTTTATTTAGTCTTCACTCACTCGCTTTCTTTTTTTTTTTCTCCCTTAGTCCCAGACCATCCCCTGCACCTGTGGCATGTCGCATGCCAGGACCATGATGCTGGATGGGACATATAGTGAGGCAGACGCCAACAGCTTGGCAGGGTACACCAGAGCCTCCATGATGGCCGAGGATGCTTCAGAAAAACAGGAGCGAATGGTGGTACATCTCTCCCTGGACAACGAGTCCACAGGGACAAAGAAAAAGGGCATCCGCGGCTTCCGGATCATCCAGAACACCCACGCCATTGACACCTACTCTCGCATGATCTTCCCTGGTGCCTACATCCTGTTTAACCTGATCTACTGGTGTGTGTACTGCTGAGTATGTGCAAACTGTTTGAGCCTAAACTGTAGCACCGAAAGAAAAAAAAAACTGAAGAATCATGTCGTTGACCTTTTGAAGAGAGGTAGTTGTTCCCATACTGCATGTTCAAATGGAACAACAAGTTTGCCAAGATGGCTGAAAAATATCACAGGCCTCCAGGGTGTGAATTTCAACAGCTCTGGCTCACACATCACCACCGGACTGAACCACTTATACAGCTTCTCCTCCTCTACATTCATATCCCAATAACCTGTTGGGGCTGGTTGCACAAGTTTTGCTTAGTTTCTGGCAACACAACCTTTGTTAGTCAGAATTTTCTCTCTCATTTCGCCTCATCATCAACCAACTAAGAAAAATAATTGGCTCTTCAGCTGAGACCAGAGCTGATGAGAGTAGAGCAGAGGGTCACTAAGCAGACTGTGGTCCAGATCCAGACACAGACGCTGGACCTACAGCTTAACTACGAGGCCAATCACTGCCAGTCAGACAGTGAGAAATCTGAGAAAAGTGGGATATAAGAGGGAGAGAAAGCAATAAGGACACATCAAAGCTGTTCAGTTGTTAGGCTGTGTCAAGATTGTGTATGATGAAAATCTGTTGGGATGTGATATGGGTATAGCAAAAAGAAAAGCCAGAACCTAAGCTACACCTACTCAATTTCATATTTCTAAAATTAAGCTATTTAATTAAAATGCACATTTTTCAAATACTCCGTTCTCAGCCCTTATTTAACTTAAAATGAGAAAGAACATATACAGTAGTTATTATTACGTAGGTTATAAGAAAAGTTAATAGTTACTACACAGCTTATTTTCCCTCAATCCCCCTCCCACACCTGTAACGTGACCTCTTTGAAATGAAGTTGAATACGCCAATTTTCTGAGGTGGGTTTGTCACTATTGCAACTTATTTAACATTACACATATAAACATGATCCGTAGTTTATCTAGAAAATAAAGCTTTCAGATTGTTGGGACAGAACACTTACATTTATTTTTACTTTCACATTTTTATCCAGAGCAACAAATGGGGGCCATCATTAAAGCTTCAGGGCAGGAGGAGACCTACATTTGATAAGTACAAGGAAAGTGTTGGACTGTTCTGATCTGAGTCATATAGTCAGACTCTGCACTGTCTTTGTGCAACCAGCCCCTGCCCAGACTTCCCTAAATGATACTCTCTACTCTGTGAAGCTCTCTGTGTTCGATCAAACTGTCAAAATAATAAGAGCATATAATTTGGCTGCTGTTGCCTCTGTAACCTTTGGAGCCGACTGAGTCACATAACTGAACGCATCCAGAACAGATGGCTAATGAGGCAGTAAGGGAGCTAAATACCAGGCTTTCTTCCCTCTACAGCCCTCCCAATACAGCGACAATATTTTACTTCAAGTGACAGTCCTCCCCTGTATCCTTCAGCTGTCTGTCTGCTGTCAACATTCACCAGACAAAAGCAGGATGCTATTAAAACTATGGGTTTTAATGCCCCATATATCACTGTTTCTGGGAATAGTTTATTTATTTATGAATTCACAGGATTCTCTAATTACTGAATATATTTTATTTAATATTTATTTCTTTATCTTAGTGCAGCAATAGGATCCATGTGCCATGACACCTTAAGTTGGCAAAGATGCACGAAACAGGGCTTGTACAAACTGCTTGATGCATGCTGCGAGACGTGCAATATGTGTATCTTTCTAGTTGTATAATTCTTAGAAAGGACTTTAAAACATGGGAAAGCTTTACCAGTGATGTAACCAACATGAACCGCCTTAAGTGAACATTTTTTTATACACCAACATGGTTTAATGGCTGTATTTTTTTTTTTCATTTGTTTGTTTGAGTTCCATGAGTGACTGCATAGTTTTATTGGAGTTTTCTAAGCAGTATACAGTTTAGCAATTTTTTTAATCATCTGGGTAAAGAGTAAGCTAGAGGCACTTGTGATTTCACGCATCACAGGTGCCATAGTTTCACTCCTCAGCACTGGTTTACATGACAATATTTCAAAAGCAGATCCGACAAAATCATTTAAAAACATCCAGTTTTTTAAAAAAAATCAGCTTATTCACTTACTTTCTAAGCATTAAAGCCCGTTTATGTTTTTGCACTAAGTGATATGACGTAGCCCACAGCAGCTACATGTGTAGCCCCTTGCACGGAGGTATGCATCCAAATTCTTGTCTATTCATATGAAATACAGAGCTGGACCGGGGGCGATTAGCTAAGCTTATCTAAAACACAGGATGCAGGGGGAAATGGCACCAACCAGACTTCTTAATGCTTCCTAATTAACTCACTAATTAGCACATCATATATTGTTGTTGTTGTTTTTTTAAATCAGCACTCAGTCAGCAATGTGAAAACAACACTTGGGGAGAGACACTGATCTGTTTCTAGCTGTAGGCCTACTTACAAATATTAACAAATCAGGATGGAGTGACACACTGGTCCTGCAAACTGCAGGTAATATGTTTTACGTTGATATAAAAACATCAGTTTAAGAGGTATTAATTCTGTTTATGACTTACAACAACATCTACAGCTACTAAGGTTTGATTGGTGCAATGTTTCTCTGACCAGGAGAGGCAGCATCATTCTGCAGAGACACTTGATTGGACAAGCCAGGTTACAGTAGCTGTGCCTGTGTCCCCCTGCCTCCAGGCTGATGCTGTGGCTAGGCTATACCTACACATTATGAGACTGGTATCTCTTTTCACCATGTCCATCTTAAATGTTAAACTGGTACCCATTGCGCTTTTAAAACCAAGGTCTCGTGGTGATTCATAATGCATTCAGTAACCGCAACTGAGCTTTAGCTTCAGGGAAAATGGGATGTTTTTTTTTTTATCATGCATATCATTTTGGGGTTAGTGAATCAGATTATCTATCAGTGAGAAATCGTAAAACAAGAAGCACATTTGCAGATCTTTCCGCTTCCGAACAGACATCACTTTTACCTTCGTCCTCAGAAAATGTTCAGAATGTAATGCTTTCACAGCACATTTCATAAATAAAGTCTTTCTTTCATGCATTCAAATGAGTGCTGAGTTATTTGCTTTGAAGATTTAACATATCTGAACTCTGAGTCGACAGGATCTGACGACGACTTGCGGCAATGTCACAAAGCTCCCTTGCGCTCTGTATTGTCAGCTAAGACACAACTTTACTGAAAACACTCATAACTTCCAAGAATAATCTATCAGACACAATCTTCCCGTGTGACGCACGTCCATCTTTAATCCAGATTTTAGCGAGGACACTGGGCACATCTAATCCCTAAATAAACAAATCATGTCAGATTTACCTATGCCATCACTACTCAGTGCTGTAGTAAAGCAACTGATCCCACACTATCATTTGTGTTGTTTATTAATGCATCTGCTGCTGTAAGGTACTACACTGACTCACGCTCTAATATGTCTGGCTGCGGTTTATACCCACTGGCAGATCCTTGAGGACTTTTTCCTAAATCAGAATCGGCACTGTGACTTGTAATATGTTGTGTCTGGGATGAATGAATAAATATTCACGCAAATTTCTTTGGAAAGCCAAAACGAATGTAAATAGTTTTACAAATCCCTGCATGCGCAAAGCCAGTGCTCCTGGGTAGTTTGCTCGGATTTGAACAGGAAGGTAAAAGGATCTGATTTGAACTGAGCATGACCCAGATCTGGATTTTTGGTCTGTGAAAAAAAAGAAGGAAAAAGAATCAAATTTTAAATCACTGCTCACTAGACATGAATGACAATGCTTATTTGATGCCCTGATCCAGGCTTTGAACAACATGGAAGCTCAATTTGAATGTTAAGTCTTGTCAAGGAAAGATGATGACCAGCGACTTCATCATTGTGATGTAGCTGTGCCCCCTGCTTATGCTAAGCTAAGCCAGCATGTCCTGACTCCGACTCTTTGTACATGAACATACAAATGTGAGAAAGATGTCAATCTTCACAAAATCTCACAAAATGTGAACCTGTTATTATAAGCTATAATTGATGTGCAAATACAAATGTATAAGTCAGAAGACAACAGCGGGGAATGTTTGGCAACAGCTTTTACTTTGAAAGGAGATTCCCGTGCCCAGATCTCAGCGTCAGATCTGTTTCATAATCTTTTAGAAGCATGAAAAAGACAATGGGGCTAAAGTAGGAAGTACTCTGATGTAACCTAACAGAATGACACTTCATTTATGGGCCAAATCCAATACTCCAATGCTCTCGGCTGGAGTGTGTGTGTGTGTGTGTGTGTGTGTGTGTGTGAGGGATCCAACCTGCCAGAACTGAAAATTCAGCAGCTTTGAAGACTGTGAACATATCGAGCCCAATTCCTCCTGTGGCCTCACAACTGTGTTCATGATGTCCTCATTTGCTCTGAAAACTTGTTCTGTGCATATACAAACCAAATGTGGACGCACAGACTGATCACAGCTTGATTTGGGTTTTTTTTGGTCGCTCAATACATTTGTCATTAATAAACGTCCCTACTTTGCCTTTGGCGGTCCAATAAAATAGAATAATGTCTGTAATTTAGTCATTACTCATGTCACGTCCCACTGTTTCACTAAGAGGAGATCATTTAGAAGGATATTATAATACTGACTGAGGTCAGCAACACAGACATTCACTAAAACTTCATTTTAATCAACTTATCATCTCAAGTAAAACCATGCAAAATATGAGGGTTGTTTTTATTGGATTGTATTTAATTTTACAGTTATGGTAGTTGAACTTATATGTCTGTTTAAAGATGGACTGCCCTCCTTCATCCTGCAGTCATTAATGACAGTCATTACTGTGAACTCTCTTGAATGCAGAATGAATGGGTTTGGTCTGGTGTTAACAAACAGCCATCTTCAGTGTTCAGACAGTCTCCTGTCCATGCCACGTGCTCCATGTGTTCCACTGTTTAGTTTGAGTTTTCCTGCTTTATTTTGAAAATCCCCTGTGTCTCTACTTCCTGCCCTCTTGTGTTTCCCACCTGCAATTGGCGCCTGCCCTTCCCTAATCTGTTGCACCTGTGTCTTGCTGTCTTCTCTGCAGTGTGTGTTCCCCCATCTGTGCAGCTGTCCTCGTGAGTCTGTGGTTTTCTCATCTTTTGAGTTCCTTAGGATTTCTTTTGTTTTGTTGTGTATGTTTGGGTCCTGCATTTCCCCTCGAATCCATGACAGTCCAGGGTCTTTCGCTGATGTAGTTTTCTCCACAACTGTCACATATGATTTCATGATTTGTGGTGAACTACAGCAATAAGCTTAAAAACTCCCTACTTACTAATGGTTCACATGTTAGTGTGGTAACAGCATTATCATTCCTTTGGAGTTGTGTTTCTGTCCAGCTGAGTGGTGTTTGCTTTGGTTTTCATCAGCTCCTGAGAATGATGGGCATGGTGATGGACATGTGTAGAGTACACTGGGTTTATCTGACTTTCTAATGAGATGAGGTTGTATTTGCAAGGTTATTAAGAGTCTGATAAGACTGTGTGTGCATTGCAGGTTTAATAAGGACGTCCTTTGGCTCTTGCAAAACATATAAATGTCTCGACTGTATTATGCTGTTTTACTTAATATCAACATAATGAGCAAAAACACAGAATCACCCACACAGTGTTACAGTCAGTTACAGGAGATTGTAGAAGTGCCAACACTCAAAAACAAGTAGAATTTTATTTTTGCTTTGAAAATGGGGGTTATTGCCTTCATTAAATATGTACTGCATATCTTGTATCCCCTCCTGTCTCCACATGTGGCACTACAGAGCATGCAGACGTGCATTATGTTATGGAACGTGTTAACTTAACAGAAGTAGTCTAATTTGTAAGTATGGCCATAAGTATCAAGTATACGGTTAGGTGGCATATACAGGGACTCACCATGGCTTATGATGAGAGTATGAGTCTGATGCTTAAAATCTCAAGATGCTGCAACACCGGCCAAATGTTTGCAAATGTTCGTTTGCCCACCCGCTCTGCTGTCATATGAAATCTCATATACAGATGTATGTGGAGTATCTGATCCTGTAAATGGTATTATTTCAGGCATAACCAGCAATGAGCTGATCAGACTCTCATCTTGAACGTGGAACCGCCATCACTGCAGCCTGTATGCAAATGCAAATGAGTGTTGTGGTTTTACTGTTTGGTTTGATTTGATATGGAATTCCTTTGGTTGTTGTTGCTTTTTTTCCCACGATCCTCCGTGAGCTCTGTCCTTTAGATTAAATGGATCTTAAGACACTTCTGTCTAAAGACTAGAGTACACCAAAGTGTGAAGCATGTCATTTACTGTTGACTAATGAGATTTCCCATGATTTCCAGTCTCTCTGAATGCGTGGTAACGAGATCTCTGCAAGATTTGCGCAAAACCTGGCATCAGGTTTTACCCAAGGATACTCTACTTCTATCAAGTAGACTATCTACTTCTATTTACACAGCTAAGAGTCATATTTAGCATTACAAAAATAAGTTGGCGTGGGCGTTCACAAACGTTAGTTGACATTAGGAGATCTGTGCCAAATCTCGAGTGTGTTGTTGAGACAAAGGCAGTCTTAAACAAAGTTAATTTTCTCCTTATGTGTCTGTTTGAAATTTGCCATTTTATTATCAGAATGTTCAGAGGATATATGTGGCTTGTGAAAAATGAGTCCAATATTGAATTTGAATTTGGGATTTTTCTTGGCCTCCGTACGAAACAACTCAGGAGTTCTTGGAGCTGAAAATCATGCAGAACTACTCTGTAGGTGTTCAAAACTGACGCAATGGTAAGAAAAAAGCAGTAAAATATGCAGAATATGTCTCCTTTAAGAGTCACGATGAGCACCAACAATCAACATGACTATTTATACTCTTTTCGCTGTATGCTTTGATGAGCACTGTGCCCTGCTGTTCGCAGACTCCTGCTGTGTGTAGCATCAAAACAGACCACAGTTGCTCTAAGTGTGATGGTAAAAGGACAATTATTGCTTGACTTCATCAAAACAACAGTTTGTTTAGCTGCCCTCACAGTTCTGTGACCTACGGTATTAAACCACACCTGCTGTAACCACCTGTAATTCCAGTCACCAGATCAATCAGGACTAAAACATTTAAGAGTTTGCCACTTCAAGAAAAGTAATTTGCTGATATTTAGTGACAACAATCACCACAGAGATTCTATCACTAAAATCCACTCCACCAACTTTTCTTGTAGACTGCAGTGAATTGGAGTTTTTGAGTGTGGTAACATATCTGATAAGCTTATCCCCGAATACTACTTCAAAAATGGAAAATTAGAAGAAGTCTGAGTCAAGTGTTGGGTAAGTGTGTGTGTTGGCATTTTTAAGCCAGGGGACACACACCTGTCTTCTACAGACTGCAGGTGTGGGTTTTAGGGCATATCAAAAAAAATCACAAAAGTCTGTTTGCCAATTTCTAGTCAAGTAAATGCACTAAAACATCATGGCTGAGGTTATCTTAAGGGAACCTTTGAAGTGTGGATTAAAATAGGGGACCTTAGTCACCAGGGTCATGATAATATAAATAATGTGTTTGCAGTGGTCCTGGGAGCTTTAAAGGAGACATATTATGCCCCTTTTTCACAAATTAAAATAGTTCCCAGGCATGCATGTGCACACATAGGGCCCAGAGGGTGCTTTAGTCCCTGTCCTTTTTGCCTCATAGTAAAAAGTGCCCTTTCTATGTGCTTTTTAATAAATAAAAAAATTGCTGTTGTGCATGGAGATGTTAAAAATGGTGGTATAAAAACGCCACCATTATCTCTATTTTTCCTTTTTTTATGCAAGCCATGTTAATGTGCACCTTGGAAAAAATACCATATCGACCTTAGCCTTCCAGTTCAGAAGTCGTGACTGAAGTTGGGAAATTGGTCGAGCTTATTGTCTAGCTGATATAGGTCTCGCGCTACATTAGCTATGCTACATCAACAAATCATTGAGATCAGCATCTTGAGGCCTGAAAATTTTGGGCACGCATATACTGCCCTTTTGTGACGTTGAGCCCCTGCCCCTCTAATCATGTGCACGTACCTGGTGTCTTAAAGACATCTGTGACATGCTTCAGTCAAAATACAGTGATCACAGGTAGGGGTGGTATTATGCAAATTTGAAAACTAATGACTTCATTGTCAGACAACCGAAGGAACAGCTTGTAAAACCACATGGATTTCAATCTAGACAAATTACAGATTGTTTTTGTCAATTCTCACATTTTTGGGGGCCATGAGGCAAACCAAAAAGAGCCTTCAAAAAGTGATATTTCCATTTATGGAAATTTCATGGAAAAGTTTATGTCAGTTATCCAATTCATAAAGTGAAACTAATACATTATCTAGAACAGAATGAAACATTTCATGTCTTAATTTATTTAATTTCTTTTCATTGTAATGATTGTGGCTTACATTTAATGAAGACCTTAAATTCAGTACCTCAGAAGAATTTAATATTACAAAAGAACACTTAAAAAAGCATTTTTAATATGGAAATGTTGGCCTTCATTTATATGCACACCATAACTTGGTTGGAGCCATTTGACTTGAACTACTGAAATGGACTTCCATTATATTCTAATTTATGAGGTGAGATGCAACTGTACATAACAAATATAATACAAAACAATGTTGTATCTACAGTTACATACCACAGGTCATAAACCAAACAACCGTCAATTAAATGTATGACCTGAAGTATGTGAGGGGGAACGTTATTGACAGGTTTCAACTGTACTGGCTTTGGTGTGGTATTCTGCTGACATCTGCTGGTTTTGCTCAAGTATTTATAGCTGCACCCTCTAAAATCCTCTTGTGCAACTGACAGGAAATCCACCCAAGAATTCTAATGTGTTTAATCTAATATTGTACAGTTTCTCCAAACACATGAACAGCAAAGAGGCAGACAGACTAGTGACATGATGATTTAACCAAAGTCTGCACACATTTTCACTTTGACAGTTTGTAATTCATAGTCTGTAGAAAAACAAAAAAGCAGATGAAAAAGACTCCTTCATCATACCTTTTTTCCCCCCCTTGACATCCACTTAATGATTTAAAAGGTGTAGAAAAGGAAACCTGTCAGTGAGAAAAGAAAGAGGAAGTCTTCAAGTGGAATGTCACAGCTGACTGAAGAACTACATTTCTCTAACATTTTGCAGACAGCCTTTGTCCCTGAGCGTGTGCTGATGTGTGACACACAAAGCATAATGGGGAAAAAAAAACTGTCACTCCGCATCAAGCATCCAATCAGTTACTGTTGCATGCGCTGAGAAACGCTGATGAGGAAAGACACGGTGGAGTGATGCAATAAAAAAAAACATCAGTGTGTCTGTCAGTGGCAAGACCTCTGCAGGCGGTTTGAAATGATTCAGGATGTCAGATTATGAGTCGTGTATTCAGGTTGTTTTCAGCAAAATCAATTTTTGACAAAGACAATGCTGGTTTGGATCCAAATGACTCAGGGTAGAAATTTTTTTTACTTATATTGTTCTTTTCCTCCCTTCGCACCTTACAATAGCTGGCATTATGTGTGGTGGCAAATGTCATGTGTTTAGCCAATATTCCATGACTAAGTAAAAGTTAAACATGTATGAAACAAAACTGGAGAATAATGGAAATGCCAAAGTTATTCTCTGTATCTTTAAAGGACAGATATTATACCCCACACCTTTCCACAAATTAAAATAGTTCCCAGCCGAGTGTCCTCTTTTTTTGGAAATCAAAATATGGTCACCCTAAAACACAAGGACTGAAATGTGCCAGTTTGCTCCATAGTTGCAGGATATCTTGGGGCAAAATGTAACATTATTATATAAGAACAGTGGTAAAAACAAAACAACATGTTACAACAAGATTTACATGATTCATGTGTGTCTGTGCATGTGTTATGGCTTTCTCTTGTAGCCAATAGCTTTCCTTACAGCTAGTGGGTGAAACATTAGCACTGGCAGCTAGAATGAAAATAGCTAGATTCACACCAAACATGACCCAGTTTAAAGAGTTTTACTACAAAGCAGATGGTACTGTGACAAACATAAATTCATTAGAAAAGAACTTTATTCCTTCAAAACTCATGTTTCTTCTAAACCTGTAGGCCATCTGCCACAGGGTCTCCTCACATGTGGAGTAAAGACTAAATTAAGCACATATACGCTATAGTCGACCAGGTGATTAATAACTTATTCTTGATTGGAATACGTGTTACAACTGATCAAAGTACTGTGTTACAGTACAGATTCTACTTGGGGACGGAGGACAATGCTCCTGTTGTCAATGTGCAGTGCAAAATGCAACCAAAGTTAGAGGAAGATGCTTTTATCCAAAGAGACTTAGTAGTGAGGGACGGACGTCATCCACGCTTCAGTGCAGAGAGAGACCTTTGTGTACCCACTAAGTGCTACATTTTTTAATAAGCAAAAGGAGAACAGGTGCAGAAAGTGTAAATAGCGTACATGTCATCCTTGCACAGTAGAAAATTGCACAGGAATGATGAAAGTGGCACACAGACTGTATTCATTTTGTGTGACTGTGATGACTAAGTGTATATGGTAAAGGTCTCTCCTTGACGTTTCCTACTCCACCATATTTTACAGGGGGAAGAAAGTCAGACTGATCACAGCATCTGATGGCAGCATTGTTATTCACTTGTCTCACCACATGATGGCATCATGTGGTTACCAGACTATTGAGGACTGACGCAACTGTGATACATTCTCAGGTAAACTGAACTTTTCTACCTTTTGCTACCTATAACTCTAACGTTAATTCCACCCCCAACACAAGTTTGCCATGTAGTTTCAATCCGTGCTGATTGGATCTTCCCTAAACTCAACATCTGGACATTCCTCTGCTCAAAGAGAAAATACAACTCTGTCAGATTTATGGGATGTCGTCATGCAGGCATTAGCTGGCGGAGGCAAACTAAGTGGCCAATTTAGCCCCGCAGCAACCAAGCAGCAAAGGCATTTTGGAACTACTGTGTCAGCTGTTTTCAAGCCTGTTTCACTTAAAATTATCATTTAGCCCTCAGTCCTATGCTTTAATGTGTCTTAATTAGATACTTATGGTAGAAAAATGCCAGGATATAAAGAAGAAAGAGACACAACAACCCATGAACCAAAGAAACACTCCATCATGCAGTACATTTTAATCAAATTTTGGTGACTCTGGAAAAACAAATGACCGTCGGGAAAGAAGTAGAGGGATGTTACAGGTCACAGGACGACTGTAGGAAAGTTTGCAGGAACCCAAGACACTTAAAACATATCGCCCAAGTGTGGAGCTGTTATGAGACACAGAGGGGCTCCAGTCAAGAAGTGTCCCAGACCTAACTGTGGTACTGCAGTTTGTGGTTTTCTTTCAGGTGGTTGAACTAGTTGTGTTGCTTGGTGGCGTAGACACAAGTCTTATGCACCGTTTGCCTATGATTTCTTGCTTGACATCACTTTCCTCAAGATCAAGGGGTGATGATCCAATATTCTATCAATTAGCCATTCACCTTCGGGCCCAGGTGTCTTAAATTTCTCTCTGTTGTTCCTCTTCAGCTCTGAACTGCTGCTACAGAGTGTGCAACACCACAGCTCCCCAAAGGACAACCTGAATTGTTTTGATCGTCCCGCGTCAGCCAACCACTACTGTAGGAATTACTATCACAGTTGGTCATATTCTTCTTAATATAGGAAGCCAAAATCACTACTACAGGACTGGATAAAATGTTGCCTGTTCTTATGATTTTGTGTGCCTTCCTCTTTGAAGACTGCCTGTCCTCAAGTTTCAAGCTTTATCCACATTTGTGAGGGTTTTGTTGACTAGCAGGTCAGATATGAGGTATCACATTCACAAGAAGATGACGTTATTTTCCCTCAACAGCATAAAACACTTTGAAAGTTTCCTCGTGCAAAACTTGAGAGTCCAAATCAGAGGGTTTTGGAGTAACTAATGTAGAATCAGATTTCTGCTCTGCAATTTGAGACAGGAGAAACGAAAACATCTTCACTGCTTTTGTTCACAAGTTGTCAGCTGATCATCAGAGATCAGAGCCAGTGAAGTGGTCCAGATGAGCACCTTAACCTCAACAAGGTTACTCAGCTAACAAATGACTCTGGGTTTTATGTGGGATCACCAGGTCAAAGGATAACACTGCTCAGGTTTCAGTTGTCTCTGTTCTAATATTTGTGGAAGTGAAACCCCATATATTGCATTTCAGGCACCATATCACAAATATTGGCAGCTGTAAGTTTACATTCAAATTACATTTTTGATATTTTAGTCAAACGTTTTTTGGATTAAATGTTTTATTTTTCGATTTACCCGTGTGTTACTTATGTCTATATTATACATCATTTTGTATTTGCTTTTACAGCTACTGTTTCCATTTTGTGCTTTCTTTAAATTCAATGCTTTTTTTTTTCATAACAAAAACTCAACATTCTGGGAAATGTGTTTTCTTTCCCTTCCTTGGGACATATCATGGAGAAATCACTTTTTGAAGGCTCTTTAACATATTGAGGTGTCTGTCTTGATTTCTGGCCTCCAAAATGTGAGAATTGACAAAATAATCTGTAATTTGCTCCTTAGATTGAAATCCATGTGGTTTTTCAAGCTGTTCCCTTGGTTGTCTGACAATGATGTCATTAGTTTTTGAATTTGCATAATACCACATCTACCTGTGAGTACCTGTACCAGTAGAAGGGGTGGGGTAGGGCGAACAGCGGTTCATTCGCATTTAAAGGGACAGGGCAGTGAAACCAGCCGTTCTGAACAGGACTGTTTAGAGCAGATGAAAAGAGCTGTGATGTTTGATCCTTGGGGTATTTTGACTGAAGCATGTCACAGACATGTCTTTAAGACACCTGGGAACTATTTTAATTTGTGGAAAAGGGGCATGATACGTCTCCTTTAAGTCTGGTGGTAAACTCAGAATGTGGTTGGTGTAGCCTGGCATGAAGACTAGTTCTCAGTATTATCAAATGCACACACAGTAGCAGCAGGAGCTCTGCCTGCCCAGCTGTCATCAGTTGCTGACAGTTGTAAAAGCTTTTAATGCATTCCTTAAATTACAATTTAATTCATTAGTTTTATTTATAATGAAACTATTCCTTGGTTAGTGTAAAACACATGGCAAACTAGATTTAATAAAATAACACAGAAAATGAAACCATCTAAGAGTGTTTATCATCAATGCGCTGAACTGTTGTTACATGTCTTTTATTAAACTCTGACACAGTATCTTCATCTATTCTCAGAATCTACATTTCTCCCATACCCTCCACATAAGCTATACCTTTCCTCCAGTCTCTGCTTTATCCTCTCACTCTGAAATCAATACTGGTAACCATATTATATGGGTTTCTCGTGGCGCTTTGCTTTGTAGATCAGAACAAGCCCTAAGGTGAGCGTGACACAATTTAGATCAGCTCTCATTCCACTGACTCACAGGATGAGACAATGCTTTTTTTCTATATGGCTGAATAAAGTGTGTCAGTATTTGCAGAGGAATAACAACAGAATCATGAAGTGATAGGTTTGCTGCATACATTCTGCCCTTCTCCGATATCTAGTTCTACTGTATGGAAAGCCATTGTCTTAGGCTGACAGCAGATGAGGAAGAGCACAAAGAGAAGAGGAATGAAACATCCAGGTTGCTGCAGACACACCCTTTTTTTCTTAGGACAGGGGCCCACTCTGATCCCTGTGGCTTCGGGGGGCCAGTGCTAGATGTAGAGAGGGAGTCACAGAGTTAATCAGATTAAAAATATTTTTCTTCAATTATTATGTCTGACAACATAAAAATATAAAAAAATCAGACAAATAGGCTCACATGACAAATGACAGCAGCAGGTTAAAACGAATTATGTAAAGACAGACACCTATCTCAGGCATGTAATGGTCACGCTAAAACAATTTGTTGACATCAGTTCAAAGCGTATTCCCTTTTTTAAGAAACAGCTAATTGACAAGGCCTTTCATTATGTTCCATCTCACAAAACTAGCCTGTGATGCCTTCCTTCACCCTACAAGAACTCACTGGATGCCCCAAAGGCCCAGTTTGGAAGTTGCTCTTTTTCTGGCTTTGCCTCAAGCCAAGATTCTTTAAAGTGGGAGTGGAGGCGTCCTCTTGGCCGTTATCTACGCTCGATCAGGGAAAGATATTTGTAATGGAAAATATGCATTAAAACTTAGGGTGTGAAGTTTGAAAATCATGTGTCCAGGTGCCTTGCTGCAAAGCATACTAATTCTAAGATCAAGTCCATCTGAGGTGCACACTTTAAAAGTGACAAATTTAAATACAGGCTACTTTAAGCGTCCTTTTTTATTGTTCTGACAGGATTTTATTTTCTTGCTTTTTATGGGCCTAAAACTACAAAAGGTTAAGAAGACTGATCATTGGTTCACTATCGCCCATAGCTTATGTAGAATCAATGCATGCATGAGCAAAGAAGCTCTAACAAGAGCATTATGGGAAATGTCAATGTCAATCAGTTTGTTTTAACCCTTGTGTTTTTCCTTTAAACTG
>OMNW01016692.1:0-11888 GCA_900303245.1 Selene dorsalis
GTAGTGTTGTACTGTTAGACGTGTTCTTGACTTGCTAGGCTTTTGGATCAAACTGGTATTTTTTATGTCTGCAGTTGTTTTAACTAACATGTGAGTTCTCCAGTTTAACCCTGTTGGAAAGTGAACTGCACAATGGGTACATAATTTATGTGGTGATTGTGTCCTGAAATAAGTATTATGTTAGTTGCCCATCTATGTTTAAAACAATTTTGTTAATCTGATAAAGCAAAAGTTACCGTATTTTCCGGACTATAAGGCGCACTTATATATTGTTCTGGAGTTAAACAGCCCCCTCTAGTGAATTAATATGGATTAATTCTGGTTGTGCTTACTGACCTCGAAGCGATTTTGGGTGGTACACGGCGCCCTGTCAAAATGTTTTAGTGCGACTTTGGTAAACATTACGGCTACCGTAGTCAGGTGCGTCGCGGAGTAATACGTACTGTGCTTCACCATAATATTACAGTGTGTGTGTACAAGGACCTCAAGATGGCACCTGTCAAGAGACACGCTTATGACGCGGACTTCAAACTCAAGGCTATCAGTCACGCAGTAGAACATGCGAATAGAGCAGCTGCGAGAGAATTCAACATTAATGAATCGATGGTACGGTATGGTAACGTTTGAACAATGTTGAGAGTTATTGTGAACGCATTTAATAAAGTTTGACTGACTGACTTATTTGACTGTTTCGTTTCGCTTAATGCGCCTTATAGTCCAGTGCGCTTTGTATATGAAAAAAGATGGAAAATAGACCATTCATTGACAGTGCGCCCTATAGTGCGGAAAATACGGTATTTATAAGTTAGGTGCCTTTATGAAGAGCGTCCTTCCTTTGTTTAAGTGATATTTTATTATTATGATCATTTATTTATCTATTTTTCACACATGTACAGCCTTGCTACTTGCTACGCTTGATTACTGATATTGTCTAATGTTTGTGCTCCATACCATGTACTTGGTTGTGAGTTAAATAAAAGAAAGAAAGTAAGCTGAGCAGAGGAATACTCAATTCAAATCAACATTGGCAAAACACAGCACAAAAGATCATGCTGTGTCCTTCACGGACAGGGCTAAATTTCTGCAGAACAATGCTTGATTGTGCAAAAGTGTTGTGAATGCAGAACGCAGTTTGAGTTGGATGTCGCAGTCTGACTCATCAAATCTTGAAATTTGAATGAAGACAACTGAAAAGGAGAAAAAGGTCTGATAAACAATAATGCTTGTTCTTCAGTGTTTGGATTTCATGCTGTTCTCATTTTTCCATTATTGTAAATGATCTTTACATGCAGGGTTTTCAGACTTCCCTTTGGGCTCCATTGTTTCCTGACATTTTATAAACCAGATAAGAAAGTAAACACACACATCAATAGCTGATAGTGATTAATAATCTGTAATTATACTTCTAACATTTCAGTCTTCTGTGTAATTGAACATCAGCAAGTGTCATCGTCAGCTTTACAAACCTGTGTTACAACAACACAGTCCAAACAACTAGGCTTCCTATAATGACGGATATTTGCTGTCTGAAGAGGAGTTTTCATGCAGGAATAATACCAGATGTTGCAGACTCAATGAATCATTCCACCAGAGGCTTTTAAACAGATGAATGCCCGTCGACAGCTCTTAACGGGTTTGTGAAGCAACACTTTCAATGAAAGTGGATGTAAATGGTCTTAGGAGCTGTTTTACCAATCACAGGAAGGACCTTGAGCAGGAGGCAGAAGATGCGAGTTCCCCTCGGGCCTTTCAGATTCCCTGAAAGGTGATGTTGAAGAGGTGAGCCCAGCTGGCTGGGCTCATTCTTTCCACTTTACGCTTTCCAGACATTACAAAATATCTAGAGGCAAGCGAATGTGAACTCATCTTCAAATGCAAATTGCAAGATGTCCAGAGATGTGTGGGTCTAAACTTTTTCTTTGTTTTCTTTGTTGTTGTTGTTGTTTGTTTTTATGTTGTTGTTGTTGTTGTTTTAGCTGCATTTACTGAACCAAGAAAAGCTGTCTTGTAGCTACTTCTGTGGAATACTCAAAGTGAATGACAGTGATGAACATGAGTCAGTGCTTCAAATAATACTACACACTACATGATGAAATGTGAAACTAAATAGGTTATATTAGCAAAAAACAACAACAACAAAAACTACATCGGTTGTTGAATAGCCCGTTTTCTCCAAAGACACCACGTCACCTTTTGAAATTCTAGACACAAGGGAATTGGATGTAAATTCTAGCAATATTTGACCCAGCTCCTTATAAAGTCATAGAAAAATCACTAGTATGAATCATACACTAAAAAAGATGAGCAATTTTATGTCTATAGCACAAACTACAAACAGTACTACAGTACTACAAAAAAAGTGATTAGCGAAGAGAAAAGGATGCAAATAATATGTCAAGTTATAATAAAGATTAATTGAAACATTAAACAAAGTAGTGGTTGATTTATATATATTATATATTATTATATATTTCCTGGTTAACTAGTAAACTATTTGGGGATCCATATTGGACGTGGGCACTATTCAATATTTTCTTTTAGTCAATCAAGAAATTTAGTGTTTAACACATCCTGCGAATTTAATTACATTTGTTATCATCACACTCAACATGAAAATTTACAGCGTATAAGGGCAACAATCTCACTGCTTCATTCAACAAAGTTTAAAGCAGCAACTTGGAAAGGAGTCAAAGACAGCCATCAAATTAAAAATAAACACTGAAAAAAAAGAAAAGAATATTGGCTCCTTGATGTTCTCCAGTTCTGAGTTTAGTCCAAGTCTCTTGTGCACATCAGTTTTTGAGGTCTACAAAAGTTTTATTAATTAAATTTGGTGCAGTGGAAATCTGGGGGGATTTATAAGTGGATAATGCGTTAGACAGAAATGTCTGAATGTGATAGAGATCTCATCTTCAGCTGACAGAGTCAACACAATTCATCCTTCTCATCCACATCTTATTTCCTGCAGTGAGCCCACCCATTCCATTCACTTCACTGAGCCACAGTGCATGCAGAAAAGGCTCATCCATCCTCTCTGTACGCATCTCTTATGTAAACAGCCACCTACACACACTCCTCTGCCACTTCCTCAGTAATTTGTCCCGACAGTTTGTGGGTATTTTTTTTATATGAGGTATTAAATTTGAGCCATGATAAAATACAAATCAAACAGATGCTTTCTAAAGCTGCAGTATTAGAAATTTGTGCAATACAGCGATGCATTGTTCTAGGACGGACCAAGGTTAATCTTGTGTGGTCTCTCTGCATGAATTATAAATAGGTGCTGCAGACTTGTGTGTGCACGCATGTGTGTGTGAGTGTGTGTGTGTGTATGAGGGTGCATGTGTGAGTGTGAATTGCTTCATACATAAAACTGCAAGACAAAGTGTGCAGACCTAATTGCCCAGCAGAGATGAGGAAGCTGTGTTTTTCAATTCTGAGCTTGCCCTATGAATTATTGTATTTGCTGTGCATATCTTGTAAATGTGTTTTGTAATTCTGGTGATTGATTTGGACCCAGTGGAACACAACACCAGATCATAATAAATAAATATCTTATCTTTCTTTTATATATGTTCATCTCAGATTCCTTGAAAAATGAGAAAAAAAAACAACTAACAAACAAACAAAAAACCTCGTAATTGACATGAAGCCTAATGATGGGCATTAAATAAGATCAAAATAGAAAAACTCAAACAAAAACATGCATTTTAAAGGGGTTATTTAGTTTTTTCTGCTGCTGCTTGTCACCTGACAAGAGCTTTAGCCATAGGCTAGCCAAGGACTGGCTGGTAGATAAGAGATGAGATTGCCATTATGCCTTGCCTTTTCAGGACAGCTGTTGGCAAGTAAAGAGAATGAAGTAAACAGCTGTTAATCCTAACATTACTAACATTATGTACTAATAGCAACACTTACAAATACGCCCTTGAAAGCAACAGTCCAGCATTTTCAGAGCTCACTTGAAGGTCCATCACATGTATTACAGTTACAATATCACAGGACACAGCCCACCCTCTCAATTGACATTCACTGTCTGGGTACAGGTCCCCAAGGTGCAGAAAGGCTCAGCTACAGCAGCCCTAAATAAGACGTCCCACTTAGGGAACCATGAGTCCTGTTCTGTTGTCTGAAGCTCTGTTCTGCATGCCTGTTGTTGTTGTTGTAGTACATCATTTGCATTGCAGTATATGTTCTAATATTGTCTGTTTCTGTGTCACAATGGCTGTGATGTTCATGCATAATGCTGTGGAAAAGATACTCTTAATAAAGTCTAACTAACTACATACTAAATAACTGAAATACACATATAAGCATAGTATCTGACTAATACATACATTTGCAACATTTATTTCCTCATAAGAGCACAATTTGTCTTTATTTCTCTTTCATTTAAATGACTCACTACTTTATGCCAACATTGAATTTTACCATCTAGCTCTCAGAAAGAAATCTAATGTGAACTAGTCCTATAAATGCACATGTAAGGATTCACTGCTGCACTCCTCTTGAATGAATTGCTATTATGCTGTAAAGCTGCCTCCGCTATGAGCCTTGTGTAGCTCTATGACACAGGATTATGTTGAAGGCCACAGACACCAGTGCAGTCCTAGGAATGTGTTGTTTTTGTACCTTTGTTTCCTGCATCATTAGTAATTTAAACACACCTCTGCACTCCCTCTTTTTTTCCCATTAATTTTACATTTACTGGAATCTTATTGTGGAGGCCTCATTGGTGGACAAGCATAATTGATGGTAGAATGCAACATTTTTTTGGCCTCAAGTTCAGAGCAAATGCATTTACCTTGCACAGATTAGTTTCGAATTAAACTTATATAACATGGGGTCTAAGCAATCAGACCTTTCCCAGTAGCTCCCTACAACTCATTTCTTTGAGCAAGTTTAATTATCTTTAATGGCAAAGTCAGGCTCTGCATATCTGGTGAGAAACAAGGTCAATTCCTCATAAATTCATTATAGTGTTTGGGCCTGGGAAGGAGGTGGTGCTTAGGGCAAGTATAAATGTCTTGTGTCATTTATGGAAATGTGGAGAATGAAGTTTGCTGTGGTATTTTGTTTTGATTAGACTGCAGAGAAAATTATCCATTGAGACAGAAAATAATTAATTGTAATCAACCTGCATAATAACCTTACCCACCCTGAAGACTGACACATTTTAGATTTAAATAAATACATCAGATGTAAAGACAATTGACTAAACTAAAAATGAACAGAAGATGCTCTGATTTTCTACCAGTGTCTAAAACATCAAAACGAAACTGACATTTCACCTTTCATTTCATCAGCACCAAACACTCAACAAGTGTGAGTGTGTTTTGCTTCTTTTAAAGATTAGCAGTAGTAATCTCAGGTATGGCATATCAGGCAGGGCCTTATGTGATATGTGTTTGGTGTGTGTGTGTGTGTGTGTGTGTGTGTGTGTGCACTCGTGTAACTATCCAAGAGTGGACCTCGGCGTCGTTACACATTCACCAACAGGGGACCACCGAGCCAACAGGGGACATTTTTTAGGTCCCCTCTTGGACATGCCTTAAATCATCTTAAAATCATGTGAAAAAACATCTGGCGAATTTTTTTTAACTTTTGCCTAGAGGGGACCTGAAAGTGTGTGAGTGTAAAAGTCGCTGTTCAACAGCGCCCCTGCAGGCTGGAGCAGGGATTTTAACGACCCATTCACACACGTCGTTTCTTACACTCCTCCATAGTGTGAATGGCTTTCAGTCCCAGGCAGCCCTTCAAACTGTAGAGAGCATGTCAAACAGACTGCTTAGTTAACAAACCAGTATCTTGAAACACAATTTGTTATTTTTTTTAATTAAATATAAAGGCTCAGTTTTAATGGATGTCTTGAGTTTTAAACTTAACACTATATTAGGCTTATTAGAATTTGAAAAGAATTGAAAAAATTTAACTCCTAGAATAAAATTAGAAATAAAACAGTCAGCATTAAGATCATTTCTTTTGAATTTTGATTAAACAAAACAAACAAGTTCATCATGTTATTGCTGCTTATCAAATTTTTTAAGCACAGGATTTCATTTTTACAATAACTTGTGTTCTCAGTCTGTATTCATAGGAATTATTTGTTAATTGACATTACAGAAAAGGGTCCAAGAGAAAAAAAGGTCCACCCTAACCCTATTTAAATAGCTGCTTCTTGCAGAAATACCATTATCATTACACAGTACTGTCTGTGTGTGTGTGTGTGTGTGTGCGTGTGTGTGGTCAAATGTGGGAAAGGATGACACTGGCAAGATTAAGTTATCAGATTTCATGCAGATTGGAGTATTCAATTATGCAAACATTCCTCTGAGTCAGAACTTCTTTCCTGACAGAGATGATCTCATTGGCTGAGTTAAACCTGAAATGGGTGGAACCACAAAACCACCGCCCACGTGTTTTCTGGCTCAGTAACATTACACTGCAGCAGGGTGAAAGGAGAAGAAGCAGCGGAGGAGGAAACTAACACTGTTAAACCTTGTCTCACTGCTACCTGAAAGAATGTATTCTTTCAGGTAGCAGTGAGACAAGGTTTAATCTATCTAATTATTTACTGTAGTTTAGCCAATTTATCTTACTGGCCAAGTGCATGGTAGCTGTAAACTAATCTCATTAGCCTGCTAAACCTGCCGAGAGTATCAGCGAGCGACAAAGCATGTCTGGCAGAAAAGAAGGAGCAGTCTTCATCTCAGTTACTGTCCCATCAATCTGGCTTTACCTTAGGGCTGCAAAATTAATTGCAATGTAATCAAAATTGCAATTTGGCAGGAACTGTTATTATTTTTCCTTCTTTCTTTCTTTCTTTCTTTTTTTTTATAAAACGTGTCAAAACATTGTTGAGCATTGTGAGCACAATAAGTGATGTGTTGCTGCAGAGACACCCTCGCAAATCAATCATACTCTCAGGATGTAAATCACACCATCAATTCTTTTATTTTCAAAGTGTAGCAGACAAAACCAATCCAACTGAAATCCTATATACTGACATGTTTGCATATTGTGCAGTCCTAGTTTACGATAGGTTTACTTGTTAGTATGGTGATCAGAGCCACACCCATCTTATCTCATGTATTCATGCTAAATGTGCCTCTGCTCTACAGTCACACTACATCAATATTTTATAAATGACTAATGGCATGTTCTACAAATGGTTCACCTGTTAACATTGTTTTGTCACTAATCTCAATCATTAGCATTTATCATGTAGCACCAAAGCTTGGCAATAGTGAGTCTGAATTAATATAATAGCAGAGATCATAACATGTTGCACTTTATCACATAATTCTCCTGGGTTCTGTGAGGTTGAGCCCATTATAAGTTTCACTGTACATTTTGTCTCAGGTACAAAACAACTATTTCCAAGCAAGAAAAGAATCAAATGTGATACTGTATACGTGCAAGGAAATATCTGTATAGTTATGATTATAATTATAATATGATGTCCCTCACTTCACATAAAACCATCTGATAAATGAGTAAATGAAACGTAACAAGTCAGGGTCGGGCTGGGGGGCAGAACACATGATCAGGCCAATTTACATTCATGCTGGTTTGGGTCGGGTTTGGCCACTGGGTTGGGGGGGGCATGCATTATATGGGTAATGCAAATCATTACAGCTGTAGTTAGTGCAGTTAATTGTAGATCCCTGTTGCATCCACATAATAATTTTGTGTTTTTCTACTAATGCTTAGTCTGACTTTGTTGCCCATGTTATTTTGACTTCACTCATTGTCATTATATATATCCATTTCAGAACCAAAAGTGTTGTTTTTATCTGTGAAACTACAAACTGTATCTCTGTGTTTTCCTTTACAGAGCTCATTAACAAAAAACAACAATAGAAAAAAAAACAATATCTCTCTGGTGGAGCCTGACCATCTCTGGCAGTGGCTGTATACCTTTGTTCTCTATGGTAACAAAAAGAGTAACTTGGCAAAACCAAAGACACATTGGCACAAACGTGGGGGGTTGTCAAGTTTATTTTCTATTTCCATGAGAACAAAGCAAAGAGAGTGGAAACTTCCTACTAAAAAACACCAACAAAAAATAATTCAGGTTAATTAAGAGAAGCTTTAACCTCATTAGCTGCAGATTTATGAGTCACTTGTTTGACTAGTATTAATGCTGTTGTCTGTGTCAAACACTTTTGATATGTGATTTGTGAATGTGACGAAATCACTGGGGGGCTCCTGTAGCACGATCTTGCCTAAATATATCAAAACAGCAGCCAACACATTGGCACTGAAACTGTATAACTGTACTAAATGATAATATCTGAAAAAAGAAAGAAAAAATTCCTTCACTTGTGACCGAAGTCAAACAAACGCACTGTAAGGAGTTGTTGCAGTAAGTTGCAGGTTTCGAGTTATTCTCAACAGTCTTTTTATCACTCCATCAGTTCCAAGGACACCTGTAATGCTGCTCTCATTTTTCTTTCTTTTTTTTTGGTACAGTGAGAAGCCTAAGCAGCCATCTAGTGATAAAATGAAATGGGAAAATGAAAGCTTTTATTTGAAATGTGACATAACCGTGGCAGTTAACTCAGCAGTTTGGAAGCACTGCCTTAACACCGCCCACCTGTATGAAACATATCCATTTCTATAGAGCACTTGGCTGCACACTGCTGCGCTGTTTTAATCTACATCTCCTCTGCACGACTTCTGTTTTTCTCATGTGTTATTTTTCTCTACCAGGTATGCAACCGTCACAAATAATCTATGTCTGTGCATCTGTGCTTCTGCACCATTTACACATAAATAAACACCTTGCACACATTTGAATAACAACACTAATGCTTGTTTTTTTTCCCAATATATCTCAATCTGCTCCTGTTTCAGAAGTGCCAAGCTGTAGTCTAACAACATGCCTGTTTTTCTTTTCACTGTATCTTCAAGAGCCATGAGCTCTCAGCTCATACCGCTGTCTTGGTTTCAGAAATCATACAGCTTTGAGTTTCTTGAGTCTCTCTTTAATGTGTCAAGAAACTAGTCCTCAGGTAAAGTCACCCCAGGAGCACTTGGTCTCTGCAGTCGGATATGTCACAGATCCTGTCAGAACAAGGAGTATGGGATTAGCGAACAGATTCTCCCTCACTTGCTTGTACCATTGTTCCAGGTTGCTGAGCCAGAGATAAGCAGCCAGCAGGTAGAAATTCAGATCTATCGTCTCCAGGGCGAAGCTGTGTGGCTCCAACTAAAGATGCTCACATCCTTAATGGGGTCAGACATTACATCATTGTTGTAGTGGTCCTCATCAGGAAGCTAGTTTTTTCAAAAGCTTTCAGGTTCCCACACAAATGTTCGCTGTGGATGTGCTCCTGCTTCACAAGAACACAACACACATCCACATGGTCAACTGAGCCTGATGCACACATATTTGGCACAGGTTGGTTTTCTATTTCAGTTGTCTTTTCTGTTTATTCTATTATTATTAGTAGTAGTAGTAGTATTTTATATATAAAATGTGCACAGCGTATATTTTTTCTTAAACTCACTATTCATAGATTTCGCAAATTTGAGCTCTGTGTTATACTCCTTTTTATTCCCTGGGATCAATAAATTATCTACCTAATCTAATCTAATTTAATCTGACCAAAAGCACTTCACCAGGAGTTTCTCTGAGCAATCTGGCATCATACCACAGAAATTAAGAAAAAGAAAGAAAGAAAGAAAGAAAGAAAGAAAGAAAGAAAGAAAGAAAGAAAGAAAGAAAGAAAGAAAGAAAGAAAGAAATGACATAATAATGACACAGTGCTCAGCCTCAAATGCATTAGTCTTGAGTTTGAAAACATGAGCTCTAACGGGTGTTATCTTCGTTGGTGGTGAGACAGTAGCAGATTTATGGAACATCATGTAAATAAACCAGAGCTTCAGTCTACACTTCTGCAGCCAATATCCATTCATCCACTGGCTGTACTGCTTATTTATGCATGGTCGCAGGGACACTGGAGGCAATCCCTACTGACGTATAGGGCAAGCACAGCCAATCACAGGGTCGACAAGGAAAACAATGCCCATACACACATTCACACTTACAAATTCACACTTACAAGCAAGTCACCAGTCAACCTTGTGTGCATGACTGTCTGAGGAAATCCCAAAATGAATAAAGTGAAAGAGGACAAAAGACTGTGTACTGTAGCTGTTTGTTGTTTATTGTGTGTGTGTGTGTGTTGCAAGTAATTTGTAATTTTATGTGACAGCACCAGGTGGTTTCTCCAATCTAATGTCAAATATAAAATGTTTGGGGCGACCAGTAAGTTTCTCCTGACACTAAGACAGGGCCCAGCAGCAGATGACAGCACACAGACAGCTTGCAGAGGTGAATGTACTGTAACTACATTAGTCTGACTGTTGCTGAATGAGAACAAAAAATGCTCATGGCAACTCCTCCATATGCAGAAAGCTGTGTTAACATATGCACAGCCGCATAGATCTACACAACCAGAGCAACCTGTTCAAACTGCACAAAGAAAAGCACCTACACATTCAACATTGTTCATTCCTCACATGGAAGCTAAAAAAAAATCAATTATGTGTAGAAGGAAAAAGGGGACATTGGTTCTTTGAATTGAACTGAATCAAAGAGCAGAAGTCAACGCACTGGTGAGAGGCCTGTATTGTGTTTGTGCAACATGCAGAACCAACCTGCCAAGGCTGCCTTTGTGGTTCCATAGAGAGCTCAGCTCAGGTTGCTCTGTCTCATATGTAAATGTACTTCTTGGGTACAAACTTATTTGGCTATACATTGTCCACACACTTTGACTGTAGCTGTGTTCTTTTTGTTGTTTTTACCAACCAGTTCTTCCTATTTTCAAAATGTAAGACAAAAGAATATTTCATGTGCTGGACATGTGCCTGCTACATATCACTGATGTGGGAACTGTATCTGTACTGTGCATGTAGGGCAGCTGTTGCTATCTGCTGGATATTCTTTGCAAAACAGTAAAAATTTGGTGATGGAGAGGTTCCAGATGGAGCGTTCTTTCTTTTTTTTATGTTTCTTATTCCATTTCACCCAAAATGATAAAGCACTCTAACCCATACAAACAAGTTATTTATTATAACTGCCTGGAGATTTAAAGTTTACTTGTATTGGCCTAATTAGTTGAGCCAACTTTTCCACTGCTGGCTGCTCTAATATTGTGATAAATTATATGATTCCTAATACCCCGCAGCATGTTTTCTTGCAATCATTTAGTTGGCTGAATGCCAACCATTAATTGTAATTAAGTACCGGACGGTGATTCTTCCTTTTAAAGCTCACGGACTGATCTGTTGTCTTTTGGTTCATTTGTGAAAAATACTGAAGCTCTGTGCACTGTCTGACTTGTGATAATGAATACACCTTTGAGTACAGTGTATGAGTTGTGGTATTGACGCAGTTTTGATATAAAAAGATGTCAAGAATTTCACAGTCAAGAATTGACTGAAATTGGGGGAGGAGGGTGGGGGGGGTAAAAGTATTTCAGAGTGCTTTATATTATTTTATAAGACAACTGAGGCATCTCAAGGGCTCTCTTCTGCAGTGTAATGTGAGAGACACGGGATTTTCTCACCCTCATCTTTCTCCTTGTGACTCCTTTTAAATAATTGAAAGCTGAGCAAAGCCGGGCAATTCTGTCCCACTGAATGAGAGAAAATTCTTCTGTGGGTTCCTGCAGTGAGACTGTTGAAAAAGCCAAAACAGCTTAGATTTGTAATATCTCTACTGCTATGTGGCGCCTTGCCATTGTTGTATTGCTCATCCCCAGGGCTTTGCAAAGAGAAAGCCATTGCTGAGGCATTCAACTGGTTTCTGACATCAGCGCTATTTTACTCCAAGGGATTTAGGTCTCAGAACAACTGGATTGATCACCCCCCCCCCA